>JAHDVE020012467.1:0-63584 GCA_022606495.2 Halesus radiatus
TTTAAATTTTGAAAAAAAAAAAAAAACATTTTCGGCTTCAACAACATCAATAACATCGAAAATAATTTTTTTTTTTTTAAATCATTTTAAACTTCAACAACATCAATAACATCGTATTTTTCAATCTTAGCACTGTGTGCGTAATTTCATCAAGTAACTAAATTCTGCTTTAAGGGGTGGGAAAGGGGGAAGGGGAAAACCTTTCAAAATTGGCATAATTTTCTCAAACTACTATTGCAGTTCATCGTAGTCTAGTTAAATTTAAATGCATAGACCATTATGCTACAGGGGGCCATTTATTTGTTTTAATTAATTGCTTTTTTTCTTTCTTCGTTCAATTTAAATAATATATTAAACTAAATTATTACATTTCTCTAGGCACATGGCCAGAAATGTTGTGGCGGTCGATCATTACATCTCCGCTGTTGATTGAAGTGTCATACAATAAGCAGTTAGGTTGCAGGTCGCACAATATAAATATAGTCAACTGTACATTGACCTGTAGAGCTTAGAGTCAAGCTGTGTAAAATATACAGTTAACTGCACAATGTATATCACAGAACGAACAGTACTATTATAGGTCGATGCTGTTTCCAACATAATTTTTTATTTTTAAATGCTCCAATTTGTCCGAAGCCGGTGGGATCACTAATCACGGTTATTACCATTGCAATGTTTCCATTATGAATAACGGTCTTTCACCAGGTCAATATTTAAGAGTATCTTCCACTCTGATGGCTCTTGTTTATATTCATCATAAAGCGTGCGAATCTTCCTCGGGTTTTCATTCTTTGCTTCTTCAAAAACAAAAGAAGACAAACAAAAGGTCATTGACATTTACGTGCATTTATAAAGTTCCAGTCGGTTTGAGTCACTCCCATGAAACGGAAAAGATCTGACAACAGAGTAACAGCTGCGCATGAATTTAACAAAAACACCCTGCGTTGTTTCATCGACAGTCATAATGTGCACATCACAATGTTGCCAAATCTCGTCAGAAAGAAACCAAAGTCATGTGGGTGCCTTTTGATTATTTTGACTCAATTTAGGTTAGATTCTAACCGATTGCGACAAAAAAAACTAAGGTTTATTACTCAAAGGAAGGGACAAAATAAAGCACAGAATAATTTTCAATTAGCATCATATTGCTGACATTTTCACGTGGCGTATCTGAAGGCCATTTTGCAGATTCGTGCCTTTGAAAACGCTGCAATGATATTGAAAAACTTCAGTAAATAAGCTGTATTTCTTTTCCAAAATAGCAATATTTTTTGAAACTGTGATATTGGGATTGGCGATTTCCCAGTTAGCATCGAGTTCCCCCCAGCGTTGTGGATTCAATCCTCTGTTAGCTAAGTCCTCGATCATTGCACAAGTTTTCCACTTTTTGTCTTTATTAACTGATTAATATAATCTTGAAGATAAATCAGAAAACCTGTTTGTGCAAGGTTTGAAGCAGTAAAAACTCTAGAACATGAGCCCTGGCGTTATGAAATTTTCACACCTTTTTTATATAAAATTTCTAGTCAACGCAACCATTTTCAGCTTGCAACGTCATTTCAACGATATTCCATAGAGCTTTATAAAATACATTTAACTTTCTAATAATAATACAAAATGCCACACTGTTTACTATATTTTTCTCAATTTAATCCTAGGGCAAAGCTGGGTAGTAAACCTAGGAATAATATAAACATAAACAAAGCCTTAACGACGTATAAGTAATATTATTGTTGAGCTCATAAAATTCTTTCCCGTGAATATTCCCAATATAAAACAATTGGTATAATTCGACCAAAAACGAAATATCGTCCCCTAGCGTCGTCTGAAAAAAAGCGCAGTTCAGAAGGCGAATGCGGCGTAGCAAGCCACCAACGAACGCTAGCGAACTACTAATAAATCACGCACTTTCTGCACATGGCAAGAGACGTGCGTCTACGTACTTTCTTTTGCTTGTGAATGACAATTACAAAACAGAAAATGACAAAAGAATAGGTTAGGTTAGTTTGTACGTCATTGTTCTATTGCCATGGAGTCAGGTTCTGTCAGTTTCAACAACATTGTCACAAGTTTGATAACTTACCGCGAGATCAGCATTCACCAGCATTTGGCATGGCGCCTGCACGAGGGTGGCGTGGGTGAAGGTCTGGCACGCCAGACAGCGATGGACCAACCAGGCGCCCACTTGGCGAGTCTCCACAAGCGATGCCTCTTCGCAGCGAACCTTCCAGTCACATACGGAGCCCAGCCTCTGAAGAACCAGGTGCAATAAACGATTAACATAGAAGTCAACAAAAGATTTTTGAAGATAATTATTAGGGACACCGCTTTTTGAAAGAGCATTTAACTCTAACCTAACCGAACCTAATTGAACCAAGAACAGCTAGCAGACAGGTCAACTGTATGAGAGATTTTTTAAAGAAAACAAATGTTAAAAAAAAAAACACTCTTTGGGAGATTATTAAACTCACTTCACAAAACCAAAATAAAAGATATAATTTTTTTAGATGCACTTCACTATGTGAAAAACAAAATACTCCCAACTGTCTGGAACCAGAGGGACTATAGCATCCCCCATTGGAGTATCTTGTGAGGCTGACTGGAATGAGATGGGGAAGAGGAAGGTTGTGAAGTGCCTGGTTATTCAGATTTGATCACCAAACATGGCTAAAGCCATTTCAAGCAATGTCTCGATTCAGAATGGTGATTTTTTACCAAGGCAAGAGTTTTACTGAGAGTAGATACCTATCTACCACTTTGAATACATAACAAAATAAAAACATTTCAAGTAAAAACTGTAAGGTATAGTTTATAAATGCAAGGTATATTGCTTAAAAACTAGACAGTTCGGTAGTAAACTGTTTACTTCAATGTCATAAATAAGTTATAGTTGTTTATTAGAATCTTTTGGTTAAAAGGAGGTCATAAACTAACAAAGCAAACAGCATAAAAAGTTTCCCAAACCTCGAGTTCTGATTTCAAATAAGTATTGCTAAAGGTGTAATAAATGTTATGGAATAAGTTTGCAATTGGTTTGAAGGGGTGTTTATATCGATGTATTTAGACTTTTCAATGAAGACTTCACAACGAAATAATCGGTATACCACATCAAGAGGACGGTCCGAGAAAAATCCTTTGTTACAAACCTGCCAAGAAATAGGGCAGATGCGCTACAACTATAATTTGACAATATACATTTGTTATTCCATAATATTTATTAAAGGACCGACAGGAAGTACAGAAAAAACTAAATATCACCCCCACCCTGTAGGAGTCAAGGCCAATAAAATTGTTTACCTCCCTGAAGAAGGGATCTCTTTGTTCGGAGGAACACAACCCAAGCTTCTCTAATTCCAAATTGACGAGATGCCCGTTTTCTTCGCTGATTGAAACATTTAAACATTTGCACGTGATAAGCATAATGTAAACAGTTATTAAACTCCTAGTAATTACGAAACACTCTTTAAAATATTATCAAACTCGGCGATTTAATCGGACGGTGGGAGAGAAGACAGAAGACTCGTATTTAATGGCTGACAAAAATATTTTTCTCTTTTTGCTGCGAACTTGGTACAGCTGATTCTGACTGACGCAAGTCTCCCATGTTTCTCTCTCTCTCGCACCTGATGTGATAAGAAGCGTTAAAAGGAGAAAGGAGATGTATGCATAATAATACCAATTTAAGCAAAATACTAGAAGCGATGTTGCGTTTGTCATGCTATCTCTTTTTAGTGAATAAACAAGAACTATGTATGTTTGTACATACACATATATTATGAAAACGTGAAATATATTATTATAATAAGCACGTACATGCTTAGTATGATAAGCCTAGCCTATTTATAATGATCTTATGTACATAATATAATAATAAATATTACACGCTACAGCATTACGGTAGATTTAGATGCAATATGAAAATGAGACGGTAAGATTAGTAAGCCAATGTATACAGAATAATTATTAGGAAAATCTTATGAATGTATTCATGATTTTGAATCTTAATAAGGTGTTGTTTCTATTTTACATCTTTGCATGTCTATCATTTATGTATAATCTTTTCGTTATTCAGTGAATTTAGTGTTGAAATTTTCGAGGAGATTTACAACTTTTATAGAGATTGAATACGAATAGAAATCTAAAACTATCAGTATAGCAAAGTTTAAAAATGTATATTAAAAAAATCGAAGAAAACCTGTGCTTACGCATTATACGTATAATGCAATTTTTAATAAACAATAAATTAGACCATAAAATATAATAGTTTCTTACCTATTATAGTTATGATATTGTTATATAATTAAATAGGTACATCACGAATGAACTTTGTGGTTAGTTTAAAGTTGATATCATTAATTTCACAACATTATTATTCATTTTCAATACTGTAACAGAAACATTAAAACTCAAGGCTGAAACTGATAATACCGTTTATTAATCAGTTGTGTACAAAAATAATAAAAATCAAACAGTGCCAATGAAATTATTATTTTCAGCTGTAAAAAACTTTTTTTAACGAGTAATTTTTTGATATTTTGTTTTCATCCAAATATGTTATAGAAATATTATATTATGTATTTATAACTATCAGACCTTATCTCCGAAAGAGTAGGCAGCTGATAGAAAGCCTAAAATTATTTCTGAGACACTTTCTGCTTTATACGCATTTTTTTAATCTGTCTGAAGAAAATACAAATATTACTCTACATTGTTAAAATTTACGTTAATATTTTTTCTAATATCTGGGATTATTTTACATTTCACAAAATAATTTGAATGTTGACTTAAATACTACCCATGTGTTTAAGTTTCTATTTGTGTATATCAAAAACCATAGATCATAGCTGTCAAACTATCAATGTCAAAATTTTCAATACAACGTCGAGTGTTTAAAACAGTTTTACTTCGTATTTATAATAGTACATTACCTGGTACTTTAATTATTAGCTATTATTTGGGCTGTCTCCCTTTGTGTAATATATTACATACATGAACTGTTTTGTGTATGCAAAACACGTTTAAAAATAATTATCACCTGAATGTTTTCGTACTTCACACAACATGAATAGATTTGAGTACAGAGAAGCTCGGCTTGTGGACAGTGAAAGTTATTTAAAACGAGAAAAGGGAGTTCGCCTTTACGATGGCGACGACAAAGTAAATAACACGTTTTATTTGGGTAGCTTAATACACTAAACTTTTTTTTTACCGGATGACTCACTTTCTTTCAAAGTATTTTTATGAATAACTTATAAATTTAATATGTTTGCTTTTGCACAAAAAAACAGTTTTGAATTATTAAAAGGGCTCGAAAATACCCGCGTGAAGCTTTATTTAGCATTGGTGAGAGCATGAAATAAAACACCCTTATGAAAAGGAGTGTTGAATCTTAAGCAATAAAGTTAAGAACTCTACCTTTACACTATGTGTTAGTTTTATGTAAACATCGATTAAACTTGAATTTATTAAAAGTTGCAGCTGTTTTCGATGATTTGATTGATGTCACTGTTGTATGTCCCAGCCTTAGAGTAACAATATTACTCTAAGGTCCCAGCAACTGTGACGACAACGACTGCCATTGGCGTTATTATATGCGTCATCTGAATTGCAGAAACACGTCAACTCTGATGCATGTAATGCTCCTTTTGCGTGTGATTGTCAGTGGCGTGCAGTCCATATAGGCTAAGAAGCTGTGCCTACCCTAAAAATAACAACCCATTAAAATAATTATAAAAATAAATTTATAATTCTTTAAGATAAATTTCTGATAATTTTTTTTTTTTCATGAACTTGTACGCTCATTTATTCAGTTGGCCACTAAAATCAGCGGAAGATGATAATAAAATGGATGTTTGCAAATATTCAAAATATTCATATCCGACCTTGAAAAAATATACACAGCCTACATTTAGCCATCGAGTAATGCACGCCACTGGTGATTACGTGGGTATATCTGTATTCATTCTCATTATTCTGCTTTCTGGCAGGGGTAGGTAGAGAAGACAGATTGCCACACAACCCTTCCTCAGTACACACTCCTCGCCTCACTCACTTTCATAGACTGCTCCGATATAACCAGACTAGTTGCACTGCTCTACCAAATACCTCAACATTGCTGAACATTTAACTGCCCCAGAACAGGCCTGTGGTGTGGCAAAACCTGTACTCTGGTTATTTTATGAATATAAAGAAGATTGTCCCAGGCGGGCAGTGTGATTGTTTTGTATACAAATCTATAGTTTTATTCCTAGCTTGATGAAATTTTGCACACTTGACCTAACAAGCAAGAGGAAGGTCACTGTCTACACTAGATTTCTAAAAACCATCCCCCATCGCCTTTTCCCACCCTTAAAGCCAAATTTTGGTACTTGATGAAATTTTGCACACTTGATGTTCAAAATAAGTGGAGAATTACTGGGTAGTGGTAGGGTTAGTGATTATAAAACTTTACTACAAACCATTAATAACCCCGAGCAACGCCGGGTACTTCAGCTAGTGTTAATTATGTGGCTTTGATAAGATGTTATTAATTATTTCAGACGCAGTTTGCTAACGGCGAAGTAGTTTTAACGAGTCACAGGTTGCTTTGGGGGCATCCGGGGGACATTCCTCGTGGCCAGACTTGTCTGTCTCTTCTTCTTCATTATGTGTTCTGTATCGAAGAGGAAAGCGGCGGGCCCTTTGGGTTTGGGAAGAGTAAAAAAATTGTTCTGCATTTATCAACACCTCAACAAGGTGAGCTTTTTTCTGTATTTTTCTACACTAACATATATAATTTTTCTCTATGTTGGTTCATCAATATCCAAATTTTTTTTTGAATAATTTTATTGCTTTATCGAAGGAAGCAATCACTTTGTGGCTTGACATTATAATTTAAATAAATGTTTTTGTTTTAAGCCACTTTATTTTTATACATATTTATACATTCCTGAAGAAGGTTGAGTCCAACCGAAACCGGTCGAATGCATAAATATGTATAAAAATAAAGTGGCTTAAAACAAAAACATTTTTTATTTAAATTATAATTTTATTGCTTATTATCATGTCCTTTACAACAAATGTTGCTCTGCATGGTTTCATACTTGCAAACAGACAATTTTGTGCGCAAAAAGAAAAGGGAGCTTGGTCATAATTAACTTAACTTTCCTTCCTTTCTTCCATTCCTTAACCCTTTAACTGCGGATAATGTGCGTTGACGGGAGCCGGTACCGCTCCACCATTGCGTATCCCATGTGGTGACCGCATAATTCAACACACATGTGAATTGGCAAACTTTTTAAAAGTGGTATAAAGTCGTTAAAAGTATGACAATTTTTTTTGCCTGAAAACCTAATCTAACCTAACCTGATAATTTTTTCAATGAATTTTTGTGCTTATAAACCTAATTGTAATATTTAATCATTTAAGAAAATAATATTAACTAATCCTAAATGAAACACGAAACCGACAAAACCACAGAAAATGAAAATGTATCAGTCGCATTTTGGAATCGATCCCAAGACCTTTGTCTTACTGGGACAACCATTCTACCAACTGAGCTAATGATACCAGTTAACTTTACTCCGAATTTTAGAATTTAGATTTTTTTGTTATTTTTTAAATTATTCTTTTATTTTTTTAATAAAAAAAAGATTACTTAGGTTGGGATATATTAAGTTTTTGGGTTATATTTATTTATTGTGGGTCCGAATGTGTTTGGGGAACATATATACCTATCTACCTAATATATATAGTTATAAAAACTAAAAAATTTACAAATTTCTTTGATATTTAAAAAACATTGTAATTTTAACATAACTTCTAATGTACTTTAATTATATAATACATGAGTTACCATACATTTGGATTTTTTTCTGAGAGTTTTTTTATATTTCATTGAGATTTGTTAATATTATCTTCTTCAATGATTAATTATTGCAATGAGGTTTGTAATCTTCAATAAGTTATTCCAATAAATTGAATATAATTATTTGTTTTAGATAAGAATCCTGGCCCTGTGATGCACAGCGCTTTCCATTACATTAAATTGTCTTTCAAGGAAGGAGTAGATAACTCATTTTTGAAATCCTTCAACGAGGCGATACAAGGGAAGGCTTGGGAAGTAATGCAGATTGTTCAGACGATCGAGCCGGGGGATGATGAGAAACAGATGCTCATCAAGACCAGGACAGGAATAGTCGGGATTGAAAGAAGTCTGCTGGAGAAGCACAAGGCTACCGACGATAGTATTTCTAAAGCGTTCCAAGACCTTAGCAAACTTATGGCCATGGCCAAAGATATGGTTAACATATCAAAAACAATATCAACTAAAATAAGGGTAAGATTCCTTTATTTAAAAATAAACACTTTATTTAAAGACGACAATTGAAAAGTATTATGTGTAGGAGGGAGACAATAATAATATATATTCTTATGAAGCGAAGCTAGCAGTCCACAATGGAGTGCTGATACCAACACTGATTGATGATGGCAGTGAGGCATGGAACAGATAGAGGAAGGATGAAAGCAGACCGAATGCTGTAGAAATGAGATCCCTTAGGCGTATTTGTGGTAAAACCATGTGTGACCGTGTGAAAAATGTTGAGATTCGCAAAGAATGCAAGGCTGATGTAAATGTAATGAGTAAAATTGAGAAAGGGATGCTTAAATGGTTTGGGCATATTAAGTGAATGAAGGAAGAAAGGAATGGAAGGAGAATATATAATGAAAGTGTGAATGGTAGAAGAAGTCGGGTGACACCCGAGGAAGCTACTATGACGTTCTTTTCAAAATGTTGAGTGATTCCTCTTCTTGATTTCTTTAATATGCTGATGCAAACAAACTTAAGCGACAAAAAAATTTATTTATAATTTTATAGAATCTAAATAATAACCTTTTCTTAGTTATTAATTGTACTGTTGAGTTCCTATGGCACATACTTTATTACAGATTCTGTCTATGACATACAATTAACATGATGTTTTCTGAACTTCTAGCTGCAATATTGACTGTTGAGTTTGTGCAGTACAAACATATTACAATTGTCTATAAAACTTCATGCAAAGATAAAATTTGAGTTAAATGGCGCTTAAGCCTTTTAAATAATAACATGCAAGTACAACACACTTTTTGAGTAATTTTTTTACTATTTTAAAACTAATGTATACATTTATTTACTTTATCGTATTGCATATTATTTCTTTTACTAGCGCTGACATGTGTAAAATCACGGAATATAAATTTTTTTTATATTTTGACGGCCTCTATGATCGAGGGGTAAGGCACTCGACTACGAATCCGAAGATCGCGGGTTCAAATCGCGGCGTGCTAAAGTAAATTTTATTTAATTAATTTGTGCTGTTTCACAATTAATTCATTTAAAAATAATATATAGTATATTTGCGCACGTTCCAGAGTGGAAGATACTCTCAGTATCGCCCTGGTGAAAGACCACCATTCAGAATTGAAACATTGCTTGAAATGCCTTTTAGCCGTGTTTGGTGACCAGATCTGAATAGCCAGGTATTTCCCCACCTTCCTCTTTCCCTTCTCCTTCCCCTCCCCCTTCTCCGTCCCCTCCCCAATACCTTCAGCCTCATAACATTCCCCAATTGGGGATGCCATAGTCTCACTGGCTCCAGACAGTTGGGACTCTTGTGCTGTATTCATATAAAAAAACTATATATTTCTACTGCCGAAAATCGAACCCTGATCAATTGCACGGAAGGCAACTATGCTGACCATTACACCACCAACTATTGTAAGAATGGTGGCATAAATTCATTAGGTACATCTATCTACCGAAAATAAGAATTATGTATTTTTTTAATTAGATCCGAACTTATATTTTTTAATAATTGATAAGAATTAGAGTGTTACTTACTCTTTAAAATGTGTTCACATTTACCAGCACCGTGCAGTGCAGAGACGTACGGTGGCAGGCACGGCACAGAAGGGAGTGTCCACATTACAGCGTGCGTGTATGTGTTCAAAGATAATGTAAGGAACTAATTTTGCCGTGACTAATTCTGCACTGCGCGGCGCTGGTAGATGTTGATCGAACTTTACCCACCTCACAACCGAAATTATGTTCAATTACTGTCATATGTGTATTAAATGAAAAAATATATATTTTAGGAAAAGCAAGGAGACTTGACAGAGGACGACACAGTGCGCTTCAAGTCCTACTTGATGAGTTTAGGTATTGATGATCCTGTAACGAGAGATGCATTTAGAACTGATTCAGAATACTACAAAAGTTTATCTCAAGAAATCTCAGACTTATTGGTAGAACCCTTAGTGGTAAGTCATGTAATATTATCCTCAGAATAATGTTTCCACCCTACATGTATGTATTGTTCATTATTTATAAGTGCAATTGTTTAAACTTCAGGAGAGTGGTGGAATGATGGCGCTAGCAGACGTTTGGTGCCGCATTAATAGAGCTAGAGGTTTAGAACTTGTGTCCCCGGAAGATTTGCTTAATGCTTGCAGGTACGTTTTTTATTACACATACATATGTATTTTTTTTATAAGATGATGTGAATATTTATTAATCCTTCCCTTTCGGTGCTAGAAAATCCCTCGAACTCCGGTGTGTACACATTTAGAAATTTGTTATTTTTAAGTTCTATAAAAAATAATAGTTTACTTTTATTACTTGTGTAAATCATTTTATTAATAGTAACTCATAAGTAAAGTATTATGTATAAGTGCTGAAAATGAAGAAAAAACATCAGCCACATATAAAACGTTTGATACGTCCATTACAGTCGGTAGACCGCCAGCTACTACTAACGACCGCGCATCGTGGCACGGTGAGCGAAACTCTGTACCCCTCTCGCTCACTGCCGCACCGCTCGGCAAGTTATCAATGCACGCAGACATACGTATATACATATTAACTATATTTTTCCCTATTTTTCGATAAAACTTTTTTTTTGTTGCATTCGATAAATACTTCGATTCATAATTTCATTAATTTATTCAATAAATAAATATATTGCTAAGGAACACCTAACATATGAACTCTGTGTTTAGTATATTTACAGCGATATTAAAATAATTAGAGACATGTCAAAGCAGTTGACAGCACCGGCAAGGAAGGGTTGAAATCATTATTGATATTATCAATTATACGGAGACGATTGAAATGGCTCCCATAAGCTCGTTATGGTATCTTCCATGTTTTACTTTATTACTTGGTTTGTCTTTGGGTGTTTGGAAATGCTTTCCAATTCCACAACGTAACACAACTAGTATTTGAGCCCTCCGTCCATCACGGCGGGACATCGTCATAATAGATTAAAAATTTTACTATCGATGAAAAAAGGAATTGAACAGTATACAATGCTGATAGTTATTTTTAACCTTATTTGACGTTCTCTTCTAGGTTATTGGAGAATATTGGCGCACCAATGTCGCTGAGAAAGTTTCCAAGTGGTGCTTGCGTTATTCAGCTCAATACACTTGATGATGATGTTGTAATAAAGGCAACAGCTGAACTGGTAACAATGCATTTCATCATATTAATTATTATTCTGACAAAAGTGTTATCGATAATACTTAAGAGGAATGGCTGCGCTGCCTGTTTCATGCATAATTTAATTTTGGTTTTAAGGCCAAAATACCCATCTAAACTAAATGATATATTTTTTAAATAAAGGGTTAGTAAATATCTAGTACAGATGAGCAGTATTTTTTATTTATTTTTGATTTAAATTATGAAGTAAATGCCATGAAAAAAATCTATTTTCATAATTTTAGAGGCAACTTAGAAAATTATTTGCTGGTTTATTGTATTTAAAAATACATATATATATATAAATATGTATATTATATTTGCTATGTAAATAAAAATAAAACACAATGTAAATTGGTCATTTTTAATTTAATTTAAAGTCCACCATAATGATTTAAAATTTTATACTTTATTATATTTTCAAAGTAGACGGGGTAAAACTTTTTTTAAATCACCCTTAGCCCCAAATAATTGTTATAGGTGCCCCTAAAATTGCGAACATTCAATTCCTTTAATGTCCTATATTTCATAATGAAAAACAAAAATAAATAAATTACTTCTAATCCGTACTAGATACTTACTATACTTTTTGATGAAAGAAAAGATCATTAGGTTTAGGTGAGTATTTTGGCCTCAAATCCAAAATTAAGTTTTGTATGAAACAGGCCACACAGCCGTTCCTCTTAATGTTGCTCTTCCTTAGAGTGTTGTTTCTTGAAGCAATTCTTATTTTACTTGTTGAATCTTCATCACACGCAGGCAACCTACAAATACTGGAGTGTGGTCTGCTGTATGTGAATGCACAATATTAGCAGCTCTATGGCTAGGAATACACAAACTGTTATAAGCAGTCAATATCGACGGCTTCAAGCCGTGACTGCATAGTTCTCACAGAAAAAAACGATACCGTCATCCGCGTATTTCGAATATTGACTGCTTGTAACAAACCATGTATTAAAACTAGGTTAATAATAATAACCTAGTTTTAATTTTCGGAATCCTAAGAATATGCATTCCCTTTTATGGTAGGCCACAGCACTAAAATAATACTTACATTTTCCCTTAATTATCATTTTCAGCTCGAGGCGGAAGGCTCCTTGTCTGCAGAAGACTTGTCCCAAAAGAATGGTGTCTCAGTGATATTAGCGAGGGAACACCTCACCACAACTGAAATGGCAGGTCTTGCATGCCGGGATGATTCTGTAGAAGGATTGCGATTCTATCCCAATCTCTTTCTTACTCAAACGTAAATCTAAATTACTAAAGCCCCGATCATACGGAGCGACTTCAACGCTGCTATATGAATAGTAGTGTCGAAATCGCTTCATGTAACAAGATATTAGCTACGAGTTCTAGTACTACTAGTGACTAGAAGTGGCAATCACTAGCCGCGGCAACATAGGAGTGTTAAAGTTGCTCTGTGTGACCGAAACTTACCACGCTAGCAGACTGCAGCCGGTTATCGGCCAGTGCTGATTTGTATGGCAATATACCCAGAGTAGCACATCTACACCGGCCCTGGCCCGGGACCTTCAAGGCAAAAAGCAAACCGGAGCATAGCTAACGCCGGGCCTGGCTTTCGACGGGAAGACGTGTCGTTTTACTGTCGCGCGCTGACAAAATGGCAATCAATTTGGTAACAATTGCTTAAAAATATAAAATCTTATTCAAAATAATAAGGTGGCATTATTTGGTATCAAGAAGCTTGTTAAAAAATATATGATAATCAACAATCTTATAGTAACAAAAGAATTAATATTCCATTCAAAGATGAACAATTAACTTTATCAATACAGAGACAATTTAATCCTTGAAGCTTACATTAATTTATTTGTAGCTAGTTTCTCAACGGAAGGGATCGATATTCTCATGTACGTAGTTTTTTTCTTTAATTCTGTTAGAAATAACATCCAATATTTCATCGTAGGTCTTCTATGGTTGCGAACACACAACCGACTCATACAGTAGCCAGACAATACTGCAGAAACGTGATATCTATGGCGAAAAACTGCCCGGCAACCGGTGCAGTGTGCTGCCTCATTGAAATAACCGGCTGGTTCCAACCCAGTACCCGGCATCAGTCTGTTAGCACTCTTAAGCGAGATATATAATTGAATATATATTGAAATATAATGAACAAGGAAAGATGGTAACACATCACAATAATTTTGAAATTTTAGGGGTGCCTTTTTAGAGCTCGATTCCAAGTATTTTATTTATGACGGTTTTTTTTCAACTTTGACACTAGTCTTCTTAAATAATCCACTTAATGATATTCTATTTTTAAATTTAAGTGGCAAATCAATTGTAAAATCATTGTCCCTTAAAACTTCGTCAAGAATTTACATTCTATAAAACCATCACTGAATACTAACTAGTCAGCGTTACTCAATGACATTACAAACAAATAAAAAAATATCACAAAGTTTTTAATGTCATTGGTGCTACACACTATATATTTTCTCAAACAGCTTATTTCTAGTGCCTTATTTTTTTAATGTGTTTAAATTATGATTATGAATATCTTAATAAATAAATAACACATTGTTGATGTATGAGGTTGTTCTATGTATATATAATATTGTTTACATTTTATAAATAAATATTTAAAAAAAATAAAATTATGGTGGGTTTAACTTTATTGAGGGAAAGTGACATACATATAATAGTAACATTATATTTGTATATTTTAGCCAAAACACACCACAATCTGTGAGCAACAAGTTATTTGGAATGAAAATTATTATCATAATAAATAACATCTCATCTGAAAGCTTTATATTCTTTGACATTTCGCAGGACAGCTTAAATATTGATTATTTGTACATTAATTAACTCTGAGTACATTTATATATCTGGCATATTTTAATGCCTTAACAAAATAAATACTTATTATGTAAATTTCAAGCTGTGTTTTAAATTTGTACACAAATAATTGTTCGCCATATTAAAAAAAATCTAACGGTAAGGAATATGATTTTATCAGTGTTCAATTGTCAACTGTGAACATCCGTGTATATTTTGGAAATAACTAAGTAATATTTTTTTACATAATACAAAAAATGTAAGAATATATTATTATAAATACCTAATCTTCATATAAAAATATTATTATCTAGCCGTCTAAATATGTATGGACATGAGATAGAAACAGTATGAAGCATTTAAGATTTTAGTTGAATAATTTTATTTTACATTTACAATAAAAGCACTTAGCATAATAAATAAATGCAGAGTTCTGTGATTGTTAAAGGGGAGAGAACAGTGGTGATTAGAAACTTTTCAGATTTTCCAAAACAGAATACAAGAAAAGATTATTTAAATTCTATCTTTTGGAAGAGGAATAGCTGTCATCGTAAGTGAAATTTGAAAACAAAACTTTAATCTTTTTGTTCGGGAAAGTCATAAAAGTCTCCTCACATCACTGGGTTTATCACAAGAGGGATCGATGGTGGCCACACCCAAAGTAACCTTTTGCAAGAAAGGTACACAATGTCATAAAGGTATGATGGCAAAGTTTTACAATTCAGACTCATTATTAATACTCCTAGATTATTGAAATAACACTTCGTTTCAACTGAATTACAAGAAACAACTATTTACGTCAGAGGAGATGCAAAATAATGCATTTAAATGTTTGTATGTATTTTAGGTTTTTTTCTCTCTTTAAACCCAAACTAAGTACCTATTTTATAAATAATAATACTTTATTCCAGAAAGTGTATTTATACAGTATACTAATTACATATAAAATAGGTTCTTGTTAAAAAAAATTAACATAAAAACGAGTCTTATTGCAAATCTTTGCTGGTATGATTCACCATAAAGGGTTACTCTTTTCTTGGAAGCCGCTATTCACACCACACATCAAAAGCATTTCTACGTGATAATACAATTCAACTATTAATACATCTTAAGAATTTATACATTGACAAGGTCACAAAAGCATTTTTCAAACAAATTCAAGACTCATTTTTATTTAAATTTACCATAACATCTAGCAAGATTTCATTAGATACTAGAATATTAAATTTATTGATTGGAATACTGCTTTCTTTGACAATTTATAATTTTTTTTACATGATCTTTTAA
Source organism: Halesus radiatus (assembly GCA_022606495.2). NCBI lineage: Eukaryota > Metazoa > Arthropoda > Insecta > Trichoptera > Limnephilidae > Halesus > Halesus radiatus. Next base: position 15,593 of record JAHDVE020012467.1, read on the forward strand.
CTGGTTAAAATGACTAATAAACAAGCAACACAGCAGATGTGAGAGATCTGAGATAAATTACAGGTTGTGCATTCAATAATCATCTACAGCTTCTTGGAAAGATTTCGGAAGTTTTTTATCCTGACTGAAAAGGTACCAGGCCTCAGAGTCGCTGCACATGCGTTCGCAATTCACATAAAAGTCGAATCCTTTGATGAATGGAGCCATAATCTGCTTGTTGATAGCTCCATACAGGTGGTGAAGGTACAGGATGTTATTGGCAGCGATTTCCTTGAACTTTCCTAAAACTGGACGCTTGGCCAACTCTACGATATCGATCTGAAATAATTTATTAGTTTTATTTACAAAAATCTAAAACAAGAAGGTTTTATGAGAATCTGGAAGAAGAATAATAAGTTGAACAAGAGATGTTATCACATAACGTGGGATAAGTACCTTGTCTGTGATTGTGTGTTCCTTCAATCCCAAATATGAATTCAAACAGTCTTGCAGAGATCTTACTTCAGGCGGAAAAGATCCATTCTTCTGTTTCTGTATAATGATGTCAGCTGCTTGTGTATCGAATACTTTGTTGATTTTGATTCCATGCTTGTGAAATAGACAATCTGATATCTTCCTGGAATTGTGGGTGATCTTAGTTATGTCGGAACATTCCAATAACTGTTTGATTTCACATTCGAATCCATTTTCTTGTAGGGCTTGCACGTCGAATATGTAAATTTGCAGCGGTGTGGACATTGTAAGGATGGAGAGTTTGCACTTACGGCCTAGTTCCGCCCCCTCACTGCCCAGGCCGATGTGGGAATTCTTCTTCAAGTCACCGATAGCTTCATAATATCTGTTATCAGCCTGATTGATAAATATAAACTTTGTCGCTATAGAATCCATTGATTGCGAGTCTTCCTTAGCAAACTTTAAAACCTCCATTTTAGATGTTAAATTCTTGATCTCGTTTGTTGGATTTGTGTCTCTCTGAACGTATTTGATATCAGTTGTAGAGAAGTGGATGAGCTCCGTTATCTCTCCTTTGGGCAGGTGTCTCACGTTGAATAGGGACAATCTTGTTTTTTCATTATTTTGACTGAAGAAATAACCTCCAAATGTTCCATTGTTTAATGTCTCCACTTCTAAGTACTCTCCTTTTTTAAATGTATTTTCCATTTTGGTATTATGCTTACTCTACTTGGTATGTGAATGTTTGAAATGTAATGTTTTTATAAATATATTTGTTGAATTATTAATTTATAACTTAATCCTCCTTCGCAGGTTTCGCTTTATCGGCCTCGGAATATGCCCTTATGATAAATGCTGCTAGAGCAACGTGAAGCGATACAATCGAAGTTATGGCTGAGTAAACATTACTCGGTGTTGGGCTCAAGTTAAGTAATCCATCAAATATGAAATATTTTGATCCAAAGAACGTTGCCACAGGAAGGACTATTATCATTATACAGTAATAAAATACTGTCCGAAACACCTGAAAGTCCGGCAATTCCTAAAATAAACACGGAATTGCTGTATTTTCATACAAATAAAATAAAATCAACTAAGCAAAAAATATAATAATATTATCGATTTTTTCTTACATTTGAGCGCCCTTGAATCATTATAAAAACAAAATAAAAACTTTACAAAAGTAAATAATAAAGCTGTGCAAAATCTTAAGTGCTCGGGGGAATACGTTTCAATCAATATGCCAATGAATTTCTTTTTAAAAGCGTTTCACAATCCAGCTAGTCACAAGTCACAAGAGTAGAGACGATTTTGACAGCACTCAAATCATAGACCGGCGAAAGAATTCTTCACATAGACGAGCGAAGTCACGCTGTGGCAGCATTGAGTAAATGTGCATAGAGAACGAGAGGGCCCTGCAACTTGCCTTCATGTCGGGAAAATATCGATTGACCTATTTTTGTTCAATAGAACATAATATCTAGGTACTCATTGCGTTAAAAAAATACCGTTAGCAGAAAAGTTATGTAATACCATGCTATCTTATATTATAAACTACAGGACGGTTTTGATATTCACAGATATGTAGCTGTCGTATCAATATCTGGCATCGAGTAAAATTAATATGATCAGTAAACTAGTAACAACTTGTTTTTTCATAGACCTAGTTATTTTTATAAGGTTATTCTAATTTTTTTTCGAGCGAAAGAATCAACTTATGATAATGGTGTAAAAATTTATAATCGTGTATATGTATGTTTACAGTATGTAAAGTTTTGTTAAATCTTGTACAGTATGTAAAGTTTTGTTAAATCTTGAAAGCTTGAGACATTGGTTGATGCATTCGAATCCAGGTCCGTTTTATTTTTTTATTAATTTATTTAGTCGCCTATTGGACTTTTACATTAGTTGATGTAAAAATATTTTTAAAATACCATAAGAGAATAAATATTTTAAAAAAACAACAGGTAAATTGAGTTATAATTCAATTCAAGTTATACAAATAGTTCTAAATCAGCGGTTCAAAGATTATTTGGTCTAATTTCACACCGTAGCAATATAGCAATGCACAAACAGTACGTACTTGCGTGCATGACCTAAAGGGCTACAGTATTTTATTATTTCAGGTTCCAGTAGATCCTCTCTCCCCCTCACCATCCATGTAAGCATAACATTATGATTCTTTTACAAGAGAAAGGTAGGTTAAATTAAGACAGAATGGAAAAATACCCTACCTACTTAGGTTATTCATGGTCAGTATCTAGAATTTGATCTTTTGCGGAACTTCTACACGACTAGTTTGCCCAATACTAAAAAAGCTACGGTGTCGAAAGGTTCGACCATTCAATCGATCTTTCCTAAAGTCAGGCCTACCAACTTTAGAAAGGGACGACCGACTGGTCGAACTTATCGACGCCATGGCTTTTAGTATCGGGCAAACCCGTCGTGTGGAAGGCTGATTAGCACTGATTATAGTACAAGAACACTGAATTGTTACTTCTCTTAAAACCCTAAGCCCCCCGCTACCTCACCGTGGGTAACGCCCACGTAATCACCTTCCACTCCCGGCTTCATTAGACCGGTCTTCCAGCCCATAGGGTTCAAAGGGTAATCATTTTGGCTAATTATAGGGATCTCCGAATCTTCCTCGATATCGAATGATTGTTGCAGTCCATGTATTTCCAGACTTAGGCCGGCCATACACATAACAGTATACCTGACAAGTTTGCTTGAGATGATGCTTGCACAAGTATACTTACACTTGTGTATAACGAATTTTGCATGTATAATCAAGTGTCCTGACTTGCATAAACGTCGCAAAAAAATGAATTTAGTATACATAAACGTCTGCGGGAGAGGCGTCAGTTATCAAAGGCTTCGAGAGGTTTTTTTTAATCAACGTTGTTACCGATGCGATGACAGAAGCTCCGAATATTCGTTCACTAGTAAATAATTGTGTCGGTCTTTCGGAGGTAATTTCATTTCACTGATTAAATTTATATGTGAATATCGTTTTATTTTATTCAGTCTGCCTTTACACCAAACAGTGCACTGTTTTCTGCCCTTCTACCTTTTTTTAAATAGCTAACAATAGACCAATGACAACAAAGCGTCGTCAGTAAACAGCGTGGATAAAATTGGTGGCATCGCACAGTACCTTCATCTGTTCGCCGGAAATTACACCGCACGTAGCATACGACCGGTCAAGACAGTATACTTGTACAAGCCTTCAGCTCAAATGCACTTGTCAAGTATGCAGTTACGTGTATGGCCGGCATTAATACACGTACAATTGGTTGGATAAAGAAAAAAACAGTATGTCTTTTATTTTGTATTTATTCATTAATAAGAAGTAGCAATATTCTATATATTTCGATATTCTATGATGTAATAAATAAAGAAAAAATAACACCAATTATTTCTCATATGTGCATTTTGAAGTGCGCAGATCACATGCAACAATGAATTTCAGTAGAGGATTTACTTTCTAGGTATTAAGTATTTAGATGACAGAATAGATAAAATTACTTTATTTTGATTCAAGTGATGGGAGAAATTATACTTCTTGTGTCCAATGTCTCCAAAGCGGTGAAGACCACTAACATGGACCTTGGAATTGACTGAAACCGTAATAGGTTTTTGTCACTTGCGATAAACATGTAATTAAAAAATAACGGTCCATCGATTATTGGTCCTTTCACAATTCGTCCCCGTCAATTGATTCCCCGGACAGTTGATAACTCTGCCATTTGATCCCTTACACATTGATCCCCTGGAAATTGATCCTGGGGAAAATTGTTGTCCCAAAGTTTCTTCAAGTATTTATATTCGTACATACTAGCATCCGCGAATCGTTATAAATATATTGTTATAGGGTGGGAGTAAATTATTCATAAAAATATTCATAGAAATTACATGTAAATCCAGAAAAATAGGACTGTTTTCACAATTACAATAATTTTCTTTTTTTTATATTATTAATTTACGTATTGTGATAAACCTTTGTAATATTATTCTTTCAACATTTTAGTTACGTTTTATTTTTTATTTAGTTGGCATATTGATACCATAATTATCTACAATACAGTATATTTTTTATAAATTTGATCCCACCTTATTTAAATATAATATTATATGTATAAAACATTCGCGGATGTCGATATTTACGGATATAAATACTTGAGAAACTTTGGAGCATAAATTTTGTTGTACGTGGGATCAATTTGTAAGGGATCAATTGTCGGGGGATCAATCGTGAGGTAATCAAAAATAACAAAACATCTAAATACTTTACTCTCTGGAACACTTGTTTTTTTAATGGTTATCAATTTTATCAACTAAGGATAGGGTAAAATGTACTCCCCCTTCTACTTATAGAAATAATACTAACATAAATCACAGAATGGGTGGGTACCTACTTAATTACAATTTTCGACTAATCTTATCTACTCAAATAATATTACTTAAATATTTACAAACATTCAAATTCTTTCACAAACATAAGAAAAATATATAAACAATTTGATATCCCCATACGATGGAAGGCAATTTAAAAAAAAATCTTTATAAACAAATGATATGTTTTACCGCCGACAGTAAAATGACTAGGTAGAAAATAATACAAAATGTTGATGGTAATTTAATGATGTCCGATCTGCATAGAATCTGCTGACAGAGCCAGGGTTGTGAGGACACTCCGCCTGTTGGGATTGACCCCCAGATTCTCCCAATTTATCCAGGAAAGGCGAGCTGTCAAATCTGAAGGAAAAAAATGGTTTATTCAAATATATGTAATTATATAAATCAATTAAAAAAGGTTTAAAAAAATCGTAAGGGCTATGAGGGTTTTGTAATAAGTATTTTCATTTGATTTTATAAATAACTAGCTGATGTGTACCCGGCCTTGCACGGGAATATAATTTTTTTGGAATAAAGTTATGAAGTTGTGAATTCTTGTTTGTCGTTTGGGTGCCATAATTAATTTGACAGCGAAAGCTATGCCTTTTGACGACTATTACTATCTCTAAACAAAGAAACATTCATTTGAAAATTGTATTTCATTCCAATATCTAAAAAAAAGTTCTTAAGTAGGTACCGACTTGTGTTTTCAATTTTGAAAATATTCTACCCAAACATTATTTTTTTGAATATGTAATCTATGGCTAACCGGAGTGGTATATCTAATATAGGCTAACCCCAATACAATATGGCAGATACAATGTTTTTCATACTAATTTTAAAACGTTATAGCAACAGTTTTACATATTGGATTTCATTCAAAATACTCTCTTAACCTTCCCTACACTAATTTTCGAGATAATAGAGGACAGACAGACAGACAGACAGACAAACATTCATTTTTATATATAGAGATTTTAAAAACAACAAAATGTTTTTAATAATTTTTTGCTCTTTATCTATAAATTTTTTTTTTTAAATGTTTGCTCACCACTTGTATTCCAATGAGCTCGTTCCGGTTTAATTTCTCCTCTCAAACACTTCTCCACATATGTCAATGGGTCATAGTCTGCCTCCAAAACCTAAAAAACAAAACAATTAAAAAAGCATTACAGGTAAGTACTAAATATAATGGAAATCGTGCTAAAATTACACAAATTTCCATAGTAAATTAATAAAATATTTTCATAATAAATTAAAGAAGTATTTGTAGCATTACTAACCTCTCTCAATAGAGCGATGTACGCAATGGCCAGTCTGAGGGTGTCGATCTTGCTCAACCTCTTCTCGTAGGGGAAGGTCGGCACGTGAATCCGCAGTTCATCGAAGGCCGAGTTTATACTGCTAAAAACACAAACATAACTGTTACTTGCAAGTGTGCCTACACAACAATTATCGCGGGTTATCAACACATTTCAAACTTCAATACTTAAAATTTTTACATAATTACTGCAGAGATTTTATTTATTTATTTATTTTTATATCTGTGTATTTTTGAGATACTCCCCACTCCAGGAAAGCCTAATGAATCTTTCTTCTTTTCTTTTATTTTTCTTTCTGTTTTCTTCTGTCTGTCTCTACGATGTTTACACGTTATGTTTCCCTTTGTTCTTGGGTTAACTGTAAGAAATAGGACACACCTACAAGATAAATCCTTATTCTTTATACATTTTGATTGTTTAATATAATTTTTTACCTAGATCGAATCATGTAGGAGGAAGGAAACTACAACACCTTTTACGTATAGCGATTTTTAATCAACCAGCTGTACTAAAAATGCATTGCTATTGCGTAGGTAGGTACTGGAATATGGTAGGTGTATTCGTAATATTTATTATAACTATTGCCAGACCATATTTTTACTTTCTTGAAACAGAGTAGGTACCGGAACAGTAATGACCCTTGCTCGTTCACAAAAATGAATACCTAATAAAGTATAGCAGGTTGATGAGTTTATGATTATTTTTGTTTTAACGAAAAGTGACATACTGAATAGCGAGAATGACTGAAGTGGGCATGTTTACATTTACGTTTTTAAATATATAACGCATAGAACAGTGCATTCTACTATAAAAGTAGTAATAATACACTGTTATTTGCGTTAAAACGGCATGTTGTAGAGATTATGTATTAATTCGAAATAATGATAATAGATATTATTACGTAATACGATACATAATATTAGTAAAGAGAAATATTTCTTATGTATTTTAAAAAATTACATAGTCTTAGCATTTATTAAAATCAAATCCGAAATATGGTCTTTTCTGACTGAAAAGTAGAGAAAAATTATTTCAATCCTTTCAAGGTACTTTTTTTAATAAATTTAATCAAAGTTTTATAATTCGCATTTAAAAAAAACATTAAAGTTAGTGTTTATGAAAAAAATAAGCTGAACCTTATTCTTTTTTTAAATTTCTTCTACACATTTAAAAAAAATCTACAAGGTATTTTTCTTGAGGATTTTCAACATTAATTTTAAAATATGTTTATTGTATTGCGTAATAATATTATCGTTATTTCGAATTATATTAATTCTTTTTTTGGCCATTCTTGTTTTATTTCATTTTCACATGCGCACCTACAACCACAGATGAGTAATTTTCAAAAAGAAGAATCAAATAAATGTACATGGTACCTACTTATAAGAAAATAAGTAGGTACCAGCCTATAAATAATAAAAATTATTTTAAAAGTAAATTATTGATATACCCATTAGGGGCGGACCTCAGCATCCGTTTCCTCTCGCGAATGTTGGCGGCGGCCCTTTGCACCCGGTAGGGGGCACCCCCGTAGTAATCCGACCCCGCTGATAGGGCTCCTCCGCCCCCGCTTTCGCTGTTCAGGGAATCTAAGAAAACAAATGATTTTTATTATATACTATGAAGCTATCACTTTGTGGTTATCCATTATAATCAAATGAAACACTCAAACTTTGTTATTTTTATTATTTTCATTTTTGAATAGCTCCGTTCCGACTCTAAGAGGCGTGCGACGCATGACCTAGACAACACCGAGCAAGAATTAAGCAATACGAAATATTGTTAGGGTCACTATTGGTATTAGTTTGCCCTTTTGACTGCCAAAAAAATATTTGTTGAATGGGAACTACCTCGAATGCTGCGGTGTGTGGTCACTGAACAGTGGCTAATCATATTTTTGAATATAATCTAATCGCCATTTATAACATTTTGCCATAGAGATTACCCACATAACATTTCAGTCACCCTTTCCTTGCCGGTGCTGTCAACTGAATTAACTTTATCTAATTATTGCAATATCTCTGTAAGTATGCTAAATACAAAGTTCATATTTTAAGGATTTCTCCGCAACACATGTATGTATTGGATAAAATAATTACAATATAAAAGTATTTATCATACGCAACAGAAAACGCACGGGCGGTGTGGGGTTTCGTTCACCGTGCCAGGATGCGCGGTCGTCAGTTTAGCCGGCGGTCTGCCGGCTGTAATGAACGTATCATGCGTTTTATGCGTGGGTGTAAACAATATTTTACTTATTTGTAAAATTAATAAAATGATTTGCATAAGTAATAAAAGTAAAAGTGTACAGCACCGGAGCTCGAGGAATTTTCTAGCATCATAAGGGAAGGGTTAACAACTTAATAGGCAAAGACCAATGGACATTTCAAAGCTTCATAGCTCAGTTCCATAGTCAATATCCAGTGGAACTATAGAACACTCAATATACATACAGGGATGTTGTGAGGCAGACGATAAAAGGAAGTTTGGGACAATTTGGATATTTAAATCATTCCCCTTCAGCAAGAGCCTCCTGGCAGAAAATGAACATTGCTTGAAAAGGGAGATATGTTAATACGGAAGAGTAAGGGAGTGCGCTAATATAAATAATGCTTAGGGCGTAAGCGATCGTTTTAAAAATATTTTACAGAACACGAAATATTTTGATTATATCAAAAATCTCAAGACTACCGATTTAAGTAAGGCAAGTAGATCGCACTTTGGTCTTACATTTAACCCGGAATTTTTATTTGTAAGTATTTTTATAAGCCTAGAAAAAATGTTTAAAGAGAAAAATCTCCTTCTTACGAACCCTTTCTCCGATATTGTCGTATTATGTCCATTGTGATAAATTAAGTTTTTTAGAATGCGACCGTAAAACATTTTAATAATTATGCCTGAGCTTTACAAAATAAAATAAAACACCAATTTAGGTGGTGTTAAAACAGCAGTACAGGTTGGTTACAGTGAAGATAGATTTAATATAATAGTAACACCTTTTTTTTTTTTTAGTATACCAGCTATCAAGTAAATATACAATCAAGGAAACCATCATATTTGTTCAATAGCCAATGTAAGAAAGAGCAAAATAGCGTAAATACAGCAGATATCGAGGAGCTATACAACCTAGGAGACCGTCATATTTGTTACCATCAATACGCAAGGTTACTTTCCAAAAGCCAACACTTTAACATCAATGAGAATTTCATTATACAGCAATTGTTTTTAAATTCGTATGGCAATTTGATAAATATAAATGGTACAATGTATCCAAGGGTTCGTTGACCATACTTATTTTGAAATATTGGCAATATCATTCCTATATTTTGTGTGAAACGTGTATTGTGTACATGATCCATCACTGCCTTATATGGACTTTCAGAAATATGTTGCAGTAGAATTTTTTGCCACAAAATACCATGAACAGGTAATATATTAAATGATTTGTACATAATATCAATGTCTCGCCTTTGCTTAAAAACTGTTTTACTTACTACCAATTTTACCATGGCGTTTTGAATCAGCTGTACATGTTTTATGTTGGTCTTACACGAGTGTCCCAAGAAGTTATCCCATACCTTACCTTACCTTACCATACCTTACGGTTGATTCTGCTACAGACAAATAAATTAGTTTCATAGTTTTTATAGGCACATAAAATTTTACCTTATGGAGTCTTCTTACAATGGCTCGAAGTCGCTTACAGAGATGGTAAATTCGTACGTCCCATTTCATGTTACAATCCACCATAACACCTAGATACACATACTGGTTGACTAATACGATACTTGTACACGCGCAGGGCTGTTTGGTATTATTGTGAATGCAATTAAATGAATGGGATTTGATTACAGGTGCCTTGCTGAACCTTGCATGCGGGGATCTTATATCCATCAATTTCGTTTTTTTAGCATTGATTATTAGACCAGAATCATGTGACCATTTTAATAAAGAAATAAGGTCTAGCTGTAAAAATTTCAATGCAGTATCCAAATTTTCATGGGATATTATAAGTGCTGTATCATCAGCGTATACATAATGTTTAACAAACGAGAATATTTTGTTCATAAGTGATACAAAGATAATATACAGCGTTGGACCTAAAATTGACCCTTGTGGTTTTTAAAATTTACTTTCATTTTCCTATGAGACATCTTGGTGTTGTCATTTAAAACCTTTTAAACGATCGCAGCACCATCAATTTTTGTTTGCTATTAAATTTATGTCAAACTTTACTTCAAATTATTATGTAAATACACAAAATGTAAGTAATTAGTTAATTTCTATTGTGTTCAAACTAACTTATTGAATATTACGGCGTTTTACCGCAGGGGTAGGCAGAGAGGATAGATTAATTTTGTGGTCAGTTAATTAAAATATTATCACCAAGTAGTAAACAGTACATTTGAAGAAAGGCCTCTGCTCAAACATTTTGCACGTCATTTTCATTATTGACTCGTGTCTACCCGCTGCAAGAAAAGCGACGCCCGACGTTGCGACGCCCGTGTTCGGCACGTAGGCGCCGCGCCGCGACGGAATACCCACCGATTCGATAGAACCAATGTTATTCCACAACCGGATTTCAATATGGAGGAAATACCTACTAAGTTCTTAAAAAAACATTGCGATCAGTAATGTGTTGAATAATATAATCCACTAATTTCAGTGGCATGCACAAAGTTTTTAATCAAGGTAGGCAGTAGGGAAAACAACGAATTAATTGATATAAAAGAACTTACAACAGATGTAGTAAATTTTCGCCAAAAATGGCTAAGCTGGTGGGTTTAGACGATGATGGTTATAAAAGTTCTGTATATTGTCAATAGCACAATTATCTTATTATTATCGAATTGTGATAATTATTTCGTTAGTACTAATTACAATAATAAAGGTACCAACAGACGTCCCTGATTTCTATATTTGTGAATTTTATTGAAAGGCACGGCCTTTTTCGACACTAACAAAAGTGAGTCTTCCCTTGAATGCGCAAAGCGCGAACACGTACATTTTTGTATAGAATATAGTCAACAATTGAATGATGACATCTGCATCATCTTGCACATTTAGTTCCTGCTCTTAACACGTCGGCACAGCCGGCGCTGCTATTCGTAGTTGGAACTTTGTGTATATTTTTGAGAGTGTATATTGATTTCTTGCAAAAAGTTTATAAATTTCAATATTATTTATACTTTAATGTGAGTAAGGTATGGGGCAGTGCTTATGTACCTATACGGAATGCACGCCTCTGACTAATTTAACCCTTTTTTTTGTCTTTCCCGATGCTTCTTTGGAAACGACAGAAAGCGTATTTAAATTAAATATCTAGGCAGGTGATGATGAGACCTAAATGAGCATGACATACGAGTAGTTGGAATAAGTGAAGAATTATAATGGTGTGCGGGCATTGATTATTTATTTAGCGGTTCTGTACACGTCTGAATCGGTACACTATTTAAAAGTGATATAAAGTCATTAAGTCGATAAAAAGTAGGCCGAAAACCCAATCTAACCTAACCTAATCAATGATTTTTTTTGTAATGTTAATTTTTTATAAACAAAAAAGCTTAATTAGGTTAGGTTAGATTAGGTTTTCATGCTAGTTCTTTTTTTGTACTTTTAATGACTTTTAATAAGTGTGCCGATTCATACGTGCGTTGAATTATCCAGTCACCCTATTTAGCATCAACTTGGACAACCTTGGCTATGGCTTCTAAGGAAATACCATCAGTTCCTACATATTCTGAAATGACCCTGAAATTGAGAAATGGCCACATACTCATGGCGCCGAGCTGTGGTAAGTTCGATATTGATTCCTCGCGTCGATCGCGTGCCAAGATCCGAATTAATAGACGAGTAGATAGATAGATATGTTTGAATTATAGTAAATGTAAGGATCATCTATGTACAATTAAAGACCTGAGAATGAAAACTAGACAAAGATCAAATAATGAATTTTATAGGAGAGACTAAAAAATGTTTAAAAAAAATCAGTGTGATTATATTTTTTTTGGGAATTTATTCATAATATTACCTTATACGAGTATATCAATCTGGTTTCAAAAATGATTTTTAACATGGGTTATTAACGGTAGTATTTATGGTAAAGATGACTTATTTATATAATAAAAGGTTGGTAAATACTAATTGATAATGAGTTTATTCTAGGATTTTCCCATCTTAGTTGTAATATCAAGGATAACAACAGGATTTCGAATAATTGTATTAATACCAGTATTATGATATATTTACAATGATTTCATAATAATTATATTTAGTGTGCACCTCTGGGAAATAATTGTGTACTTTTATTGTTATGATCTATTTTAATAATTTAATTTCACGGTACCGTGAAATTTTTAAGTGCTTTGCACTTTGGTAATAACTTAATATATTAATTATATTGTTATTGCCTATTACTGATTAAATAATCTTCTAATACTTCGAAATTTTACAAAAGATGGCAAATTATCATAACATTCTTGATAAACAAGAGGTACTTATTTTATTGCAAGCTTTTGTACATCACTTATTTTAGATCTGTATGGGTTCATCATACAGGAGATTTACCACCCACTGAAAGTCTTTAAGAGGAACAGCTGCACTGCCTGTTTCATATATAATTTAATTTTGGATTTGAGGCCAAAATACCCATCCAAATTGATTGATATATTTTTTTATTAAAGGTTTAGTTGTTAGAGAATATTCCTTTCCTTCCCTTCCCTTTCTATTAATTATTGGCACAACTACCTACAAAAGTGTTGTCACGAAGAACTGCAAGTGTCATCTCATCAAACTAAGTTTTAGTGCAAATAATAACCTCCTATGAGCAACATCGCCGGTCCCATAAACTCAATTAAAAGTGCAAGTATCTAGTAAAATAACTGATATTATTATTAAGAAACGTGACGTGTAAAGTGCAGTGGAAGACGAGTGGTGACGAGTGGTGAGTGACGACTTATATTTTTGTGCCATCCTCTTTCCAACCTGCAAATTCCTAACATAACCCATTTTTGGTCCATACGAGTCGGAAATATTACATTTATATAATGGTTTGCTTCGGAATTACAGTCACGCAAATTCAATAAAGATTACCTACATAATATCAGTTTATTTTAAATTCAAAAGAGATAGTTTCATTTCAGATAGTTACAAGTTCGGGTAGGCATACATTGCAACATTTTCAAACCGGTGAATATTTAAAATCTACGATTATAAGGTGTAACTTCATAATATATAGTTGTCTCCTTCTAACACATGTAATTACGTATGCCTTGCATTGAGTTTCAAATTACATTTCAGTCAACCAATTCAAGTGTAACTTCATAATATACAGTTGTCTCCTTCTAACACATGTAATTACTAATGCCTTGCATTGCGTTTCAAATAACTTTATAATATCAAGCGTAACTTTATAATATTATTTCATGAGTATATAGCACTCAACTTAAATACTTTTGATAACCTATAAAGAACGTTTCAGTATTTTATTACATATTTATTTATTTGGGATTCTACATTTTGAAAATTATTCTCGAACATGGATATTATAATTAAAAAATTAACTTCATTAAAGAAGAAACGCAGCAGAATAATTTCTCATTTAAGTGTAACATCGGAACTGATATCACAGTTACACAATGCAGATAAGCTTCAATTATTTATAGCAAGACTCGAAAAGTTAAGTGAGCATTATACCGAATTTCAGAGTTTACAAAGGGAGATTCAAGATTTATTGCCAGATTTGGGAACTGACAAAAATCATGATGACGTGGAAACTACAGACTCCAGTTTCGAAGAATTATATTATACTATCAAAGCAGCCGAAAATAAATTAAATAAACTCGAAAATACTCAAAAGATTTTAAAACACGAAATTCGATCTCATAACGTTAAACCTCCTACGTTAACTTTACCGAAATTCGATGGGAAAATCGAAGAATGGCCTCAATTCTTTTCATTGTTTAAAAGCATGATTCATGACAAGGATATCTATTCTGATATTGAAAAATACTACTACCTTTTGTCATGTTTAAGTGGAGCACCTCAAAGTATGATAAAGGCTTTTCCAATAATCGATGAAAATTATTTGATCGTGTGGAATACGTTAGTGAAACATTACCAGAATTCAAGAGTTTTATTTAGTCATTATTCTGATCAACTTTTAAATATGAAACCAATGACTAGCGAATCTGCACAAGGGTTGTCTAAATTTATAGCCAACATTCAAGACAATCTATGTTCACTACAGACTTTCGATAAAATGGAAATCTTTGAAATGTTTATTGCTCATCTCATCATTAGAAACTTGGATCATTCTACAAAACGACAGTTTGAATTACAATTGACGATAGACGAAATTCCTACTTCAGAAAAAGTTTTAAATTTTCTTCACAATCATGAAAGAGTATTGCAAATGTCAGCTCCTTCGTCAAACAAATCTATATCTTCAAATTCAAATACTAAACGTGCCTTCACTACCATCAATAATAATATAATTAGTAAATTGTGCAAACTGTGTCGAAGCAATGAACACAATATTATGCAATGTCCGGAGTTCGTAAACAATTCAGTGGAGAAACGATCAGAAATTGTCAAGACGTTGAAACTTTGTTTCAATTGCTTAAAGGCGCACAAGATTAAGAATTGTTTATCTAAATTTACATGCATAAAATGTAAAAGGCGTCATCATTCTTTACTTCACATAAATGATAAGCCTTTAGTTACGGCAAAGTCAAGTGAAGTATTAATGTCTTCATCGTACTGCGATGTTGCACTTCTTGGTACAGCTTCCGCAGATTGCAAAACATCCACGGGAGCTTATACTACAATTCGAATGTTACTGGACAGTGGTTCTCAAATATCTATTATGAGTGAACAATGCGCAAAACGTATCGGATTGAAAATAACTACATACAAAGGTCAACTCAAAGGAATTGGCCAATATTCCGTAAATATAATAGGTGAAGTTCCTTGTACTATCAAACCAAAAGGCCAGGATGGGCCGAAAATCAAAACAAGTGCTATTGTTATTTCAAATATAACAATAACATGCCATCATTAA
This sequence comes from Halesus radiatus, assembly GCA_022606495.2. Taxonomy (NCBI): domain Eukaryota; kingdom Metazoa; phylum Arthropoda; class Insecta; order Trichoptera; family Limnephilidae; genus Halesus; species Halesus radiatus. Next base: position 30,827 of record JAHDVE020012467.1, read on the forward strand.
AAATTAATTTAGACTTGCCTTCTATAAATATTTCTAGAAAAGAGTTAGCGGACGACAGCTTTGATACTCCTGGAAAAATAGATTTTCTGCTCGGAGCTACTCTTTTCCCTTCAATTCTTGATGGTTGGCGGACTTCTTGTGGCAATGGAACTATTTCTGTATTATCTACAATTTTCGGTTTGGTATTGATAGGAAATATTACAAATGAAATGGCTACATCAACTTCTTATCATGTTTTGCTTGATCAGTCTATTAAAAGATTTTGGTCCATCGAAGAACCACCTAATACAGAAGTGATACATCCTGACGACGTCAAATGTGAAGAAATCTTCGTTAGAAAACATATCAGACAGGATGATGGGCGTTATGTAGTACCCCTTACATTGAGTTCCGAAACTCCTGAACTTGATGGGTTTTACAACCTCGCATCAAATCGATTACGTAATTTAGAGCGAAAAGTAATCCAAATTCCTGAAGTTTACAAAGATTATAAATTTTTCATGGATGAATATGAATGTCTAGGGCATATGGAACTTGTGCCTAGGAATATTAATACTTCCTCTTCTTATTTTATTCCACATCATTGCGTACTGAAACCTAATAGTATATCTACTAAATTGAGGGTCGTTTTTGACGCAAGTGCTAAGAATCAACAAGGCGTGTCATTGAATCAATATTTGAATGACATTAGCAATTTGATTTTAAGATTCAGAATATTTCCAGTTGTTTTTACGGCAGATATATGCAAGATGTATCGACAAATTTTAGTACTACCAGAACATCGAAAGTTTCAACATATTTAATGGAGATCCTCAATAGAATCACCAGTCTGTGATTATGAGTTAAAAACAGTCACCTACGGGCTTTCCTGTGCGCCTTACCTAGCTATAAGAACTTTACATCAATTGGTAAAAGACTAAGGTCTTAGATTTCCTCGTGCAGCGAAGGCTTTAATTGAGGATTTCTACGTTGATGATTTGTTGACAGGTGCATATTCGGTAGAAGGAGCAATATTACTACGAAAGGAATTAGTGGGTTTACTCGCTGCAGGCAAATTTACTCTGAGTAAATGGGCTAGTAATTATCAGGATGTTCTTTCAAACGTTTCGGAAGGAAACTCTGGTGAGATATTGGTGTTTGGTGAAGAGATGAATACAATTAATATTTTAGGCTTAAATTGGAATCCACAGGCGGATACATTTTTCTACACAATCAACGAGTTTCCGATAAAGTTTACCAAATGTGAGATTTTATCTAGAATATCTCAGATATACGATCCATTAGGATGGCTCTCCCCTGTGGTATTCAAAGCAAAATGTTTAATTCAAACGTTATGGCGTTTACGACTCGATTAGGATAGTACAGTGCCCCTTCATATCCAATCAGACTGGCAATTTTTAGCAGAGAGATTAAACCTTCTTTCAAATATTCAAATTTCAAGATATTATAACACTGGAGAAAACAATACATGTTCATTGGTTGGATTTTCGGACGCTTCAGAGCTTGGTTATGCAGCCGTAGTTTATATTGTCGTGCATAATATCATTCCAAGTGTTCATCTTTTAATGGCAAAATCAAAGGTAACACCACTGAAGACTTTAACTATTCCGCGATTAGAGTTGTCTGCTGCATTGTTGCTATCAAGGATTATGCAGTATGTATATTCTTCACTTCAGAATTCGATAAATATTTCTAGTATTTATCTTTATACTGATTCGACAATTGTCTTATCATGGTTGAAAACACCTTCTTATTTGTTAAAAATATTTGTGGCAAATAGGGTTGTGCAGATCCATGACAATGTGAGCAACGCATTGTGGGGTCATGTAGTGTCCCAAGACAACCCAGCGGAGTGTGCTTCAAGAGGATTATTGCCTGAACAGATTTGCGACCATCCACTTTGGTTTTCAGGACCGAAGTGGTTGCTATTACCTCAAAACAAATGGCCTTCATTTTCTTCAGAATTGCTTACTATTGAAGAACTTCCTGATGTAAAATCCACAGCTCATGTCAACGTAGTCTCAAGACATGAAGATCATAATATGGACATTTCAAAATATTCAAGTTTAACAAGAGTAAAAAGAATATTTGCATGGATAATGAGATTTGTGCACAATTGTAAGCGTTCACAGACTTTGCGAACAAAGGGTTGTCTGACTGTGAATGAATTGAGAGAGTCTATGGATGTGTTAATTAAAATGTACCAAAGAAATCACTTTGGCCATGACCTAAATGCCCAAGAAAGGGTTTTTCCACGCCAACTCCAGAAACTTTGCCCATTTGTCGATCAATATGGAATATTGCGAGTTGGAGAACGGTTGGAACACTCTAATTTACAAAACAATAGTTAACATCCTATTGTTCTTTCAAAGATCAGTCACATAAGCGGTCTTCTGATCGATTATTACCATAAAAGTTATCTTCATGCAGGACCCAGAGTTTTACAATTTCTTATACAACAGAAATTCTGGATTCTCTCTGCTTGTAGCAAAATTAAATCACTTTTTATCAAAGTGTATTACATGTACGAAGTTGAAGGCTTCTTTCACTCCTCCTTTAATGGGAAATCTTCCATCTACTCGTGTTACTCCCAGACGTCCATTTTCATGCGTAGGAATAGATTTGGGAGGTCCTTTCTCATTAAGGGATCATAAACGTCGAGGAGCAAAGTGCACCAAAGCCTATATCTGTCTTTTTGTGTGTATGACTACAAAGGCTATACACTTGGAATTAGTATCGGATCTCTTTACTGATGCCTTTATTCCTGCTTTGGACCTTTTTGTTTCCAGACGTGGGTTTTGCTCTCATATTTACACAGATTGCGGATCAAATTTTATAGGTGCTAATCGATAATACCGGGTTGTTCAAATTTATGAAAACCTGTTCGAATAATGAGGAATTTATGGATAATACGACCGAGGGAGGAATACAATTCCATTTCAATCCGCCATCAAGCCCGCATTTTGGAGGGCTGTGGGAGGCAGGAATTCGCTCTGTAAAGTACCACATAAAAAGAGTGATAGGAGATACTGTGCTCACCTTCGAAGAATTCTCTACTCTCCTATCCAAAATAGAAGCAGTGTTGAACTCACGTCCTTTGTGTAGTTTATCAAATGATCCCAATGAAGTGGATGCTCTTACTCCAGGACATTTTTTAATTGGAGATGCTCTCCTTTCATTACCCGAGTGGGATTTCTCAGATACAAAGATCAATAGACTAGATAGATGGCAGCATTTGCAACAGATATCGCAACATTTTTGGCGGCGTTGGAGTATTGAGTACCTGAGAAAAATGGTTCACTCCCCAAAGAAATGTTCAAAATGGAGATATTGTGATAATGAAGGATTCTCGATTGCCGCCGTTGAAATGGCAGTTGGGACGCATAATCGACGTAAAGCCTGGGAAGGATAGAGTGGTTAGGGTAGTATCCGTTAAAACTAAAGATGGGATTTACTTAAGACCCATAGTAAAAGTATGTCCTCTTCCAGTTGTACCTTAGTAGGCTTTACATAGTTTTATAGTTGTTTTCATAGCAAACATACCTATAGGTGGAATTTATCATTTATGTTAATTTAAGAGAAATACTCTAATTTTGTTTCCTAGATTAAGTTCTATTACAAATTAAGTTTTCTGCACACAACGTATTTCTAATTGTTATTAAAATAAAACCGGTTTTGAGTCATTTTTTGTTTTCGAATAAGAAAAAATTGAGTTTTCTATTTTTTTTTTATTCTATTTCTAAGGGTGTAGGCTTCTTTATGTTTTATTTGTGGATTGTCTCCTAAGCAGACTATTTTTCGGTTTTGATGATTTTGTCTTAGTTTGTTTAAATTTTCCTACGCAATATTGGTGGGCGGTTTATGTTAGAGAATATTCCTTTCCTTTCTTTTCCTTCCCTTCCCTTTCTATTAATTATTGGCACAACTACCCACAAAAGTGTTGTCACGAAGAACTGCAAGTGTGATCTCAACAAACTAAGTTTAGTGCAAATAATAACCTCCTATGAGAAACATCGCCGGTCCCATAAACTCAATTAAAAGTGCAAATAATAACCTATGAGAAACATCTCCGGTCCCATAAACTCAATTAAGAGTGCAAGTATCAAGTAAAAGAACTGATATTATTATTAAGAAACGTGACGTGTAAAGTGCAGTGTAAGACAGTGGTGAGTGACGATTTATATTTTTGTGCCATCCTCTTTCCAACCTGAAAATTCCTAACACTTACTCCTACTCCTACTCTTACTCCTACCCCTACTCCTACCCCTACTCCTACACCTATACCTACCCCTACCCCTACACCTACCCTACCCCTACCCTACATCTACCCTACATCTACCCAACATCTACCCAACTCCTACCCTACGACTACCACGATTAAGTATTTAAAGAAAATAAAAAGAAAAAAAACTTTCAATGTTAGCTATATCTCGACATATGGGGCCTAGGAGTTTGTTGCCAAATTTTTAATTGTCCAAATCTCGTTGCGTAGATGGAGATGCTCAGTTTGATACCCATATCGGCTATTCCTACTCCTACTACTCCTACTACTACACCTACCCTACCCCTACCCTAAATCTACCCTACATCTACCCTACATCTACCCAACTCCTACCCTACATCTACCCAACTCCTACCCTACAACTACCACGATTTAGTATTTAAATAAAATAAAAATAAAAAAAACTTTCAATGTTAGCTTTATCTCAACAAATGGGACCTAGGAGTTTGTTGCCAAATTTTTAATTGCCCTAATCTCGTTGCGTAGGTGGAGACGCTCAGTTTGATACCCATATCGGCTATCCCTACCCCTGCTCTTACCCCTTTTAATACCCCGACCCCTACCCCACCCCACCCCTAGTGATTTTATTTCAATAAATGTGTTTTGCGTAATATTTTCCCTTAAAAATATGAGCCACATCTCGCAAAAAGGGGCTTAGGAGCTAACTACTAAGTTCGTGATGAAAGTAAAAAAACGGCGCTATATAAATTTTAAAAAATCACAGAAAAAAATGTCGTTTTCTGTCAATAAATGCATTTTTAATGATTTTTTCATTCACCGAATTATTTGGTCCTTGTATATTTCAAATAAATATTGCAATATTAATCATTAATAATGGCGCCGCGTAAAATCGCCTACGCATTAAAAAATAAACCCTAATTTTATTTCAAGAAATTCGTTTATTTGAAATATTATTAACCCTTCAAAGCATTTTTTTCATACTATCCCGATAGGTTGCTCTTAAAACTTGGGTACCTACCCGGAAATTAAATTCGAATGCTTCAGTACATTTGATTTTTGGGTAGGTACTTTTGTAATATTGCATTTGCCTAAAAACTGATTAAATTATCTCGAACAAAATTATCCCATAGAAAAGCGGAATCGGCGGGAAGGAATAAAATGACGATTTTTATCAACTTTTATAACTGTCAAAAGTTTGAACGATTACTGTGGAATTTTTGTCATGGGTTGCTGTAAATGTCGTGATTTTTAAACGTTCTGACACTTGTTTTAGTAACGATTATCCATTTATTTAACCTCTCCGATTCGCTTAAATAAAGGATTATGTAATTTCGTGAGCGACTGAAAAAGCTTAAGAAAAATTTCCGCCGAGAGATCCGCTTTCGGCTTTTGTACGTACTTTTTAAATATATACTCTGTGAGTCTATTATTTTTCTTTCACTGGCAACACATAGGGTAAAAGATCGCTGGAAACTCGAATGAAGCTCGAGCAGCGCCACCCGGCGGGTACGAAGATTGCGGTTGAAAATAGAACCAACGCAAAACTCGATCGGATTTGAATTTTTCTATACTTAATTAACGCTAGTTCTAGTTCTCGCCGACAGATGGAAACCATAATCGATCCGTATTTTCGATACAAAATTTTCAGTAGTTTCCGGAGGTTTTTCTTAGATTGCGAGTTCGATGAATTTGAATTACGCCAAAATGAGCCTTACGGTCGCTCAGACTCGAGGGAAGAGTGGTCGTTTTTCGCTTATTGTCTGAATTTTTTCTGACTTTTTCCATACATTTTTTTGCGACATCGAAATTTGACCAATTCTGAGCCTTACTTTCTTTCAAATTCTTTAGGCGGACGGTCGATTTTGGCTTGGCTTCGTTATCCCTTCCACTGCACGCGAATACGAACCTTGGGGTGTTTCGAATGGATAGGGCGTTAAGGTGGATTTTTCCCCATCAGGCGTGGTCTGAAAAAATTCGCTTTAGAACAGTACTATAAGTATATATATACTAGGTTTTGCCTATTGCAGTCCTGCAATTGGTTATGAATAGTTGTGTATGTGTGTTTAAATGAATAATTTTTAAAACGAATATTTGGTAAAATATTTATACTCACCCTCCTACCCCTACTCCAACTCCTACTCCTACTCCTACACCTACTCCTACTCCTACCCTTCATCTACCCTACACCTACCCTACCCCTACCCTACATCTACCCTACGTCTACCCTACATCTACCCAACTCCTACCCTACATCTTCCCGGCACCTACCCAACTCCTACCCTACGACTAAAAGGAATATAAACATGTTAAATCTTTACATCCTGTATACCCAGCAACTGCATAAAGTAATAATGCTTGGTATTAGCCAAACCCTTTGTAAATATATCTGCTGGCATTTCAGCTGTTTCCAAATATTTCAGTTCTACAATTTTATCATTTACACATTCTTTACAAAAATGGTATCGTATGTCAATGTGCTTAGTTCTTTTATTAAAGCTATTATTTGAAGACAGCTTAAGTGCACCCCGATTATCATTAAATAAAGATATGGTGTATGACTCGTTAGTTATTTCTTTTAACAAATTACTTAAATAAATAGCTTCTCTACAAGCTTCGGCTACACCAATGTACTCAGCTTCAGTGCTCGAAAGAGCAACTGTTTTTTGCTTCTTTGCTTCCCAAGAAATAACACATCCAGCTAAACTATAACATAGACCTGTATATGACCTACGATCAATGATATTGCTTCCCCAATCTGCATCAACAAATCCTTCTAATTTTGAATTACCACATCTGGTATATTTCAATCCAAAATGTTTAGTTTTCTTAAGATATCTTAAAATTCGTTTAGCATATAACCAAGTTTCCTGGTTATAGCAATTGTTAAATTGACTCAGAAAACTTACTGCAAAAGCTATATCAGGTCTTGTTAACACCGCCAAATACATAAGTCCACTAATGAGCTGCTGATAAGGTATTTGACTTTCACAATTTTTATTTTCTTTGTTAATATTCAATTTAGCCTCTAAAGGTGTATCTGCTACTTTACAATCTGCCATGTTAAATTTATTTAGCAACTGATTAACATAATTCTCCTGGCTTAAGGTAACTGTACCATTAACTTTGTCAACATTAACACTCATACCTAAACAATTTTTGACCTGACCCAAATCTTTTATTTTAAATTTTGAAGCATTCTACATTATCATTAGAAAATATAAAAAAATCATCCACATTTAAAGTAACTATTGTCTTTTTATCATTCTTAATTTTTGTGTACAGACATGGTTCTAATGTACTATGTGTATATCCTATACCAACAAGACATTCATCGACCCTCTTGTACCAGGCCCTTGAGGATTGCTTGAGACCGTAAATAGCTCGATTCAATTTAAGTACTTTATGAGAATCTAAGTCTTTTTGAGAATCTAATAAACATTCTGGTAATTCCATGTAAATTGTTTCCTCAAGAATGCAGTAGTAACATCTAATTCAAGTTTGACAGATAATGCGAACAACAATCTCAAAGTTGAATGTCTAACAACCGGCGAGAAAGTATCTGTATAGTCCACATTTTTCTTCTGCATGTAGCCCTTGGCTACTAAACGTGCACAATATCGAACGTTATTACTATTATCAATTTTTTTTCGTAACACCCATTTACACTTCACTACAGTTTTACCATCTTTTGGCATATCCACTAACTCCCATGCATTATTTTCTTTAAAACCCTGAAGTTCTTCTTTTACTGCACTTAACCACTGTTTTTTTTTTCATTTCTCTGTAATGCTTCTTCTAAAGATAGTCCATTAGCATCATCAAACACACCCTCAGGAATACACATATTTAGCATCCCATACCGTTCTGGCTTCCTTCTGATTCTGCTGGATCCAACTCGCTGCTCTGGTGAATTGTCAGCATCTTCATAATCACTAGTGTGAGATTCAGAAGTGCAGGTATCAGGAGTGTAAGTATCATCTGATCCATCTTCGACTAGTGTATCCTCATCTAAGGTTGTATCTTCCGAACTTATATTAATTTGGCGAATCATGGTTATAGATTGAAACAACCCAACCTAAGCTATTTATCATTGACCTCGGCAGAAACGACATTGAAATTCGGCAGAAACGGCACGAAAAAAACGGCAATTTAACACCAAGTGAATGACAGTATAAGTGAGGGAAGCCCTAGAAAGACGTGACACGATCAAGTGAATCAAATACTCTAGTTGGGCCATGTCAAGAGCCAGAATAACGGAAGAATATATTTGTATGATTTAAATTAAAGAAATTTTTTATTTTAAGCCACTTTATTTAATTTGTATTTATGCGTTATCGACCGGTTTCGGTTGAACTCAATCTTCATCAGGAACGTACACATATAAACTTTATATGTGAATACCGCACAAGAGTCTCAGCTGCTTCCAACCGTCTGAAGCCAGTGGGATTATGGCATCCCTGATTAGGATATGTTGTAAGGTTGAGGATAGAGGGGAGGGGAAGGAGATGGGGAGAAGGAAGGTGGGGAAGTACCTAGCTATTCAGATCTGGTCAATAAACACGGCAAAAGCATTCCAAGCAAAGTTTTGATTCTGAATGGTGGTCTTTCACCAGGGCTATACTGAAAGTATCCACCACTCTGGAACTTGCCGCAAACTTTATTAGATATATAATGTTAAGATTGAATAAATTGCGAAATAACACAAATTTATTTGAAAAGGCTTAAGCCGTGTTTGGTGACCAGATCTGAATAGCCAGGTACTTCCCCACTTCGTTCTACCTGATCTCCTTCCCTTCACCACTACCGTCAGCCCCATAATTTTTATTTATTAATTTTTATTATACCCCCATCGGGGATGCCATAGTCTCACTGACTCCAAAAGGTTGTGAGTAGTTGGGACTCTTGTGCAGTACTCACATAAATGAAAGTTAGGTACGCTAATTATTAGAAACCTAAACAATATTTCCGAAACTTTTTTTCATAAATAAAAATTTGATATTACTTAGTGGTAAGCATTTTAACTCCTAACCCAGTTGATTATACCTACGTTGATTATGTTTACGAGAGATGGAAAGGCTGTTAGGGATATTGAAAGAAGGGTGAATGCAGGAAACTCCATTAATGGAGGACTGAACGTGGTGGGCGCTAACAAAAAATTGTCCAAAGAAGCGAAGCTAATAGTCTATAATGGAGTGCTGATACCAACCCTGATATATGGCAGTGAGGCATGGAACTGGCAGAGGAAGGATGAAAGTAGACTGAATGCTCTAGGAATTAGATCTCTGAGACGAATGTGTGATAAAACCATGTATAATCGTGTGAAAAATGTTGAGATTCGTAAAGAATGCAAGGCTGATGTAAGCGTAATGAGCAAGATTAAGAAAAGAACGCTTAGATAGTGTACGAGACGTGTAGGCCCGCACAAGGGACTGTAAATATTTAGGCACCGGCACACAGGAACGCATCACTAATGTGATTCGCTAGTCCTCCCGAGAAAGGCGTTCGGTAGTTTCCAAATGGGGATGTCGTCGCCTGGAGCGTGCTTGATTGGTATCACTGGCCAGTATGGTCGATCGCTTGAGGTGGTGTCAGCTGTCATATGAGCGAGGTTTGCTGCATATCCGGGACGGCATTTGGGTCGGACCGGTTGCGGCAAGCTCGTGGGTAGACGGGGTGGCTGTCCGGCTCAGGTTGCAGCATATCCGGAGACGGCTTTAGGGTCGGGCCGGTCGCGGCAAGCTCGTGGGTAGGCTGGGTGGATGTCGGGCTCAGGTTGCAGCATATCCGGAGACGGCTTTAGGGTCGGGCCGGTCGCTGTAAGCTCGTAGGTAGGCTGGGTGGCTGTCGGGTTCAGGTTGCGGCATATCCGGGGACGGCATTAGAGTCGGACCGGTGGTTGCAAGCTCGTGGGTAGGCTGGGTGGCTGTCGGGCTCAGGTTGCGGCATATCCGGGGACGGAATTAGGGTTGGATCAGTTGCTGCAAGCTCGTGGGTAGGCTGGGTGGCTGTCGGGCTCAGGTTGCGGCATATCCGGGGACGGCATTAGGGTCGGACCGGTTGCTGCAAGCTCGTGGGTAGGCTGAGTGGCTGTCGGGCTCAGGTTGCAGCATATTCGGGGACGACATTAGGGTCGGACCGGTTGTTGCAAGCTCGTGGGTAGGCTGGGTGGAGTGAAGATCTCTCACTTGGTGAGAAGACCAGGTCGGGTAGAGTGAAGATCTCCCACTTGATGAGGAGAGTAGGTCCGGGTAGATTGAAGATAAATGATAGTGACCGATTTTTACGGTGGAGCAGCATTACAGTAGAGATATTACTTGGTCGGGGTCGTGAGTGGGAATCCGAGACTTACCTCCGTGTTCTGGCTTCTTCTCCCAGGTCAGTCAACTCGTACGTGATGTTTTTGTTTATTTCAAGAAAGTTATTTACCTCATGGTCATTCACCCGTGGCTTGTTGTTTTGACAATTTGTTTGTTTCAGAGGTCGTTCAACTGAGGTGTGAACACAAGTCTTGACTTGCTCGTATTTTGTTATGACAATCTTGTTTACCAACTCGAATCTGCCTCTATATGACACGTTTTGATACACGCAGGATTCAACTCGCGGTATTATTGTTTTGTTTACGTTTTTGAAAAGCTTGAGTTTATTTATCATATCCACGTTCGATATAGATAGTTTGGGCATGTAGAGCGAATGAACGAAGAAAGAAGTGTAAGGAGAATATATGACGCGAATGTGAATGGAAGAAGAAGCCGGGGACATCCGAGGAAGATATGGGATAATCAAGTGAATCAAATGTCCTAAAACAGGATTTATTCCTAGTTGGGCAGTCAAAGCTTTCTTACATTTTGTTGTTAAATCATATATTTATCATTTAAATATTTATCATAAAATAAATCGGGCCAAGTCAGAATAACATTGGAAAATGTATGAGATGATGTATGAATATGAATGAAGCAAGAAGTGTATGCCAAGATCGAGTTGTTTGGCGGTCCATCCTCTCTGCCTACCCCTGTGCCGAAACGGCTGGCTGGTTAGTGAGTCAGTTACCTACCTAACTAAATGAATTGTTACAGTCATATACATGTTATTATCCACTATTATGGTAAAAAAAAAATGTTTAATAATCTACAAAAAATAAATGATTTTTGGTAAAGGTTTCATAATGAGAGTATTGTCACATTAATAATAATAATAATAAATGAATGAATACCTACTGTTGCATCGGTAAATCACAAACCCGAGTATCCGACTGATACACATTTGATGTAGATGTGTATGTTTGACTGGCGGCTTACCCCCCCCCCCCCCCCCGACCTACCTCCTACCCATATTCGGTTCCCGCTCGATTCATGCGAAAACGACGCAGCTAAAAATTTTCCTGAGATTTACCTAGAATATGTCGCTTACTAAATTCGGATTTTGACGCAAATGAAACTATTTTCAGCTGTCATTAAAAGTTTATTGTGTACTTAATCATATTCCTGAGGTGGGGTGAGAGACATTTAAAAAAAAAAATAGCATCCATTTAGTCCAAAATTTTTCAAAGTTGCCTCCTAAAAATATGAATAAATTGTCATCTTTTGTGGCTTACATTTTCTAAATTGAAACAAAAATAAAATAAAAATACTTCTCTCATCCTTACTAGATATTTGCTATACCTTTTGATTAAAAAAATACATCATTGAGTTTGGGTGGGTATTTGGCCTCTAATCCAAAATTAAGTCTTGTATTCATTGGAAAACTTTTTAAGAGAATTTCGCTGTATAATAAATATATTGTTTTAAAGCCGTAATATTTTACACTAGAGTTGCTTATTGTGATCACTTAGGTACATACAATCTGACATTTAAAGGTAGCCAAAAATTGATGGCACTGTAGTCGTTCAAAAGGTTTTAAATGGCAACGCTAATATGGCTCATGGGCAAAATGGTCCAAGTAAATATTTTGTATTATTTAATTTAAAATGATGCCACAAAGTGAATTTACAGTTATTGAAGATGTTTATTTTTACTTTATACAAACGGTGTTCATAAATGTGAATAGAAAGATGGAATCAGGAAAATATTAAATAAATACGTAATTTGTAGTAATTTAAAAAAATATTTATTAAAACAAAAAATGTTACTAAGAGAAAGAGTAAGTAAGAGTGCACTAAGTAAAGAGTCCCACCAGAACACCAGGGGGCACTGATTAAGCTAGAATTTGGAGCACATGCTCTAAGGATGAGGAGGATAGAATTTAATTAGGCAGTATACATGGAAACCTAGAACCAATATGGAATGTAGGATAGATAGGATAGGAATAAAGGAATGGACTGAGCGTTGGTTTTAATTTCTTGCTTCCTGCCTGTTTTTATTTCCCGCTTCTCCTTGTTTCAGTTTCTAGCTTCCCGCATTTATGTTGTGGTTTTTTCTTCCCGCTTCTTCTTGCTTCTCGGGTCCGGGGAGCACTGATAAACATTCTGAAAAATATTTATAATTAAAAAAAACATTTATTTACTAAGAGAAAGTGTAAGTGAGAGACTAAGTAACTGTGCACTAAGTAAGAGAGTCCTTCCAGTGATACTGATGAAAATTCTGATCATTTGCAGTAATTAAAAAAATATTTATAATAATTTAAAAAAAACACATTTAGTTACGATGAGAAAGTGTTTTTGTTTCCCGCTTTGTCATGTTTCAGTTACTAGAACGATCTAAATTATATTTTAAAAAAAAACAACAAAATTTGACTTGAGTCGTTATTCCTCTGGACGTTTTTGTTTACAATAAACTGTCAAATGAATCATAACCTCAAATATGAATGTACATTGCAATTGTTTAAAAATCAGCATTAATTCACAAAAATATTATTTAAATACGTATGAAATTGACGAAATTTGTCTACAGACCATTATACTTTACCAGTCATTTCAGCAGTGGGTTTGTAAACGTTTTCAAAGTTAGACTCTTAGCATCTTAGTTTCTTAGTGTGAAATTCAGTTAAACGACACCGGAATACACAGTAAATAACCTCTCTCATTCCATTGTTTATTGGTCTTCCATTTAAAATGATTTGTAACTATTGATAAATAACTAGAGCAAACAGTAGTGATAGATTTTACATCCAGACATGCGATAAAGTAGCTACATATTTTTAAAGACATCAACAAAAGTCTATATTTGAAATGTAGACCTTTTTATTTATTGAAAATGGGGAAAATTATCGGGAAAAAACAACCTCAACCTCAAAGTTACGTCGGGCCGGGCCGGGCCGGGCCGGGCCGGGCCGGGCCGGGCCAGGCCGGGCAGTCAGGGCAGGGCAGGGCAGGGCAGGGTAGGGTAGGGAGGGTCGGGTTGGGTTAGGTTAGGTGCAACGGGCAAAACCCTAGTGAAATATTATTTTAAATACGTGTAGAATTTGCCAAGAAATGAATACTGATCTTTTATTCCAGTGATTTTATGGATCCTTTCACTGGTGGTTCTCGCTACGTCCCCGGGACCGGGGTGGCAGGCCCTGGAGTGGCGGGGAAGAATGCCGACCCTTTCACTGGAGCTTCCAGCTATTCCACTTCTTCAGGAAAAGGACAGACTATTGCCCCATCTCTGTTCCCGCAAAAGTCTTATTTAAGGTATTTTACCATCACCATAGGTTTTTTTTTGTTATTTTGAGGCACATAATTTAGTAAAAAATGTTATCGGATTGCTTCTAATTATTTCCATAATAAAAAATAAAATAAAACTACACTTTTAAAGATTTCTACAAAAAATAACAAAATGGTCTTTCTTCCAGATTCGACCAAGGGAATGCTTCACTAATTTTTGATAAATTAAAGGAATTTAATTTGAAATCTGGGTCTGTTACCCTCACCAATGCTGACCTAGAAGAAGTTGTGAAATTAGCTGATGTTGTAAGTCTGCCTTTACCGGTTCTTCTATAGTTATATAAATAAAATCTTATAAGCTTTTTCTATCCTCTTCATGAACAACTTTCTTTTCATTCTAGAAATCGGATTACAGCGCTGGTGCCGTCAATAAATTGAAACAAATTTTAGAATGGCCACAAGGTAATTTCTCTTGAATGTTTGTTATCTTTTTGCATATGTATAAGCGGACATTACACATACGCTTCGGACTCAAGATCTCACCACACTTCATTCTAATACGTCCGCCGAAACGTACATGTAAAGGCAGTGACCTTCAGTCCGAACGCCCAGATCTCCCGTCTGTCCGACACGTAGGTTTTTCTCAGCGATCGGCGTGCTATTCCTTTACATGTAAGTGTTTGAGCGTGCGCCACGCATTTGTTTCTTTATGTTTATGGCTTTTTACCGACTGCTTATGGAAATCAAAAGCAAAGAATAGAAACTTAAAAATCAGTATTAGTTAATTTTTTAATGAAACATTGCAAATATGCTAACCTAACCTAAATAAATTAAAAATATGTAAATATGACATGACGTTTCTCATTCTATCTTATGATATCTATGGTCAAAACTGTAGGAAAACTTGTAAATCGTACGACGTATTACGCATCTGGCCTCACTCCGATCTCTGAGAAATCCCTTTACAAGTACACTTCCACGCGGAGATCAGTTGATCAACGGATCGGCCAGCTCACCGAAGTGTGGTGAATTTTTTACCCAAAATTACACAACGTTTTGGCTGGCAGATCGATCTGTGGTATTGGTGGGGCGCTTTGGAGTGAAGATCGAGAAACGCAGGCGGAAACGTACATGTGGGACGCTATTGTATATCAAATGTTTAATTATCTTCAATTGTACTTTTTTTTCCAGAGTTCCTGTTCCCTGTGCTAGATGTTACAAGACTGGCAATAAGAAATGCCAATACTAACGCTGACTTGTTCAACAAGGAAGCTTTTGGGCACCACCTTCTGACATTACTCATTGACAATCTATTGCCTGGTCAGTAAATTTGATAACTCGTGACTTCATAGTCAGGTGACCGCATTTTCACTGAATCAACATTTACATAATATTGTTATTTTTCAGGTCGGCTAACTGCCAATCAGCTGCTCTCGCTCAGGGCTCTTACAAATGCATTCGCCCATCTTGAAGGAGAAATGATTGTGTTGGAAAAGCACGAAGCAGTTTTACATGCTTTAATATGTATTTCAGAACTAAACAAAAATATGCAAGTATGTATTTTCAGGGATATGCCATTTTTTTTTCTGATTTTACGGAACAATTTACAAGTTTGATAGAAGAACCATCAAACTAATTTCTTTTTATTTGCAATATTTTGCAGATTGCCGCTTCCACGCTTCTTCTTAATTTGTGTGTAGCCCTTGGTCAGCTAGACGACACAACGCAGATATGCAATTGTGTCATGAAAATGATGTCCAAATTTTCTGACAGTGAAGCATACTTTAGGTAATGTACACGCTACATAAAATGAATTTAAAACATTGAGATTCTTGTATGATTTTCATACACGTGATAATGTTTTAGGTGTTCAGTACTTATTATACCTAAATTACAATTGAAATGTTGGCATTGTTGAAATTATGTGGGTTGTGCAGAAAATTAATGTATATATAATTTTTTTACAGGGGACTTGTTGGCCTGGGAACACTAGTGACAGAATCCCCCTCTAAGATCCGTGTGACAAGTATAATTGTGACTGATTCAGCGTTTATGCTCCAACTGAAGAAAAATGCCTTGCTTGAAACTAACGCCGATGCCAATAGGCAAAAGGTGATGACGTGTGCTCAACAAATTCTCCAAATATTATAATTCTTTATATATATATACTTTTTATATACTTCCCTATCACAATATTAAGTCATTTTAAAACTAACATTTAATAGTAAACTGTGACTCATAAAATTATTGTTCACAATATAATGAGTATTTTTTTTTATGCTAACCACAACATGGCGTCATTATGCCAGTAATATCTGAAACTGTTCACATTATTTTTATTGGAATAAATTTGCACAGGTAAATTGGTAATGTGATAGGAAAACGTGTCTGCACAAACAAAAGAAAAAAAATTCAGCTATACAGAACAACACAAACTTTGTTTAAGGCCTAATTCCCGAGGACTAGAATAAAATTTCGAGGGTGGGAGGAATGAGGTAAGTGACAGCGGGGAATTGCAGCGTATGTCGTATCGGCCGCTCGAGCGGCGATGAAATGCTATAGGTGGTACCCTCCAGTGACGAAAAAGACCAAATAATCATGATTTATGTTTGTTCGTTATTTACTGAACATAATCGATGAATCGTCCTAAAATAAAAATGAAATAGTTTGAACATGAAACGCTTGATAATGTACACCTTGTAAACTATGTTTAAGTTGAATGTACATGTTGTACGTAAATTTCGACAGAAATATTACCTAACGCAAAAGAAGCATGTGTTTTTATGATTTTTTTATCAGATTTCGATGAAAAGCTTACGACTCGTTGTGTTCTTTTCTAAAATGTGATCATAATAATAATAATAACAGCAGTTCATTTATATAACTAAGCGCCCTTGGGGTGATTTTCCCACGAAAACGGTGCTCTAGAAGTAAACCAATAATTATTATTTATAATGCAATTTTGAAAGGTTCCCCTCCAGTGCGTTTTACACTAAATATCCTAACCTAATATAAAATGAAATAATATAATAATGTGAGTACCTACTTCAAGTGAATATATTTACAAAATAAATAAAATATTGGTCATTTTCAATATTATTTATTATTATTCTTTATAAAAGGATATTTATGAAAAGGTAATAAGGTAACAAATATAAATGAAATGTAAAAAGTACGAGATTCAACAACAAAAATTAAAACAACGCTCATCAGTGAAGAATACACAAATAATTTAAATATAAAAAACGAAAATATTTTTTCCTTCGTAGCACGTAACAATATCATTTCTTTCTCAGACGCTTTCTCTCAACTAGTATTCCGTCGAAATCTAAGCGACGCTTTCCTAATTGACATTCTTTACACGATTTAGTATTTAAGATATATGAAGGATCACGAACATTCATAGACCTCGTTACTCGAGGATCGATAAGCTCGGGAAGAATGCAATCCATATAAAAGTTGGTTAATTTAATAGGCATTTTTTCTTCCCAGAACTTGTCATCCCGAAGTATACGCTCAACTTTTAAAGGGAAGTCTGAGCCAGTCCAAACGGCAAAAATGCACTGACTTTTATTACTAATGTGTAATTGGCCCTGTACCTGGAAATACCAATCGTGATTTTGATTTAGGCGACAATTTTTTTTGTCTAATTTCCAAAATGTTACTTTTTTTTTTGCAATCGCGTCTTCGACGGTCATACCTTTTGCGGAGGATGGGCATTTAATTTCAACGATACAGTTATTACCGGATAAACCATCAGGCGTAGATCCAAAAAAGCAATTTACAGGGTCTATAAATAAACCACTCTGTTCAATAGTTATGGACTCTTGTTCACATTACTGCCGAATTGCGATTGACTTATTTATTTTTCCATATTTAATTGATTCTATATTTTGTAAAGAAGGTCCATATAATAAAGTTTTAACCAGTGGTGCACAACTAATCATTCTTCTCTTACAAATCTTCCCAAACCGTGACGCTGTCAAAATTTTTCGACGCTTTTCTAACCATACACCACTTTCAGACTGTAAAATTGTAAAATGACGTTCTGGGGAAGAACATTGCAAATCTTTTAAAAATTGTTTTTTCGCAGCATCAAATGATATGATATCCATATCCGGCTTTTGACATGCATCACCGTATTCAGAATCTGGTTTTAATGAATTCTGTGTTTTATTTTTGTTTTATAGTTATATTTTTGCTTACTAATTCTTCTAAGTTTATTTGCTTCAAAATGTTTCAAAACATTACGCGGGCTGCTATCAAAAACCGTTTTATGGAGTACATAGTGCGGACTTTTTGTATTAAACGCAACAACAGCTGCTGCGCACTTCCCAGTATAAGACTGTTTTGTTGAAAAATTAATCCTTTTCCCAGCCACCATTTTGGCCACAACGCTATTATATGATTCCGCAATATTACTATCAACATTATATATTAAACTACTTAAATTAGAAGCCAAACGCGAACAAAGTTGTGAGAGTTTAGAAAATAGGTTGCACGATTTTAAGTCTTGAATATAGTTTTTCTCATCCAGATGCTTACAGTAATAGTTGTCACAGGTAGCGTGGTCGCCAAATACATATTTAATGCTAGTCAGAACATCTTTATTTAAATTCCACATTTTGGTTTCAATTAAACAATTTTCTGAAATCCTGTATTTAATAGCAGATGTAATGGATCTACGCAAACGGAGTAATCTTTCACTAATAATTTTGCATAAGCGTATGGGGTACTGGGTATCTGTAGAAAGTAGATTGACTTTAGTTATATAAGTGCGTAAAAGGTGATTCCGACATTCGATTTTCTCCACAGTTACATTGGAATAAGGTCGAGCTTCTAAAATTTTCTTACACGTACTAGAATCGCCATCTGCTATTAACTTGGAATATATTAATCCGTATGTAGCTATTGAGCTTTTAAACCCGTCAACAATTATTTCTGATTCCATGTCGCTTGAAGAGCCTTCGTAATTCTTAAAGCAGTTATGTTCGGGTGGGGACAGGCTTTTATTTAAGGCCCGAGTGCAAGTCATACAAAACTTATTCTTGACAACCATATACAAAACTTTTTTTGTCCGATATCCAATAATTACAGCTGCGCCAGACAAAGCAGCATATTTTGTCTTATAAGAACTTTTCGACCAGCACCCATCTGCCACAACTGTAATCATTGGAACCCCATCTCTGTCAACATCACCGGCAATTTTGTCTAACTTAGCCTCCTCTTGGGCGGCTTCTACCATCGTCTTAACCTTAGTGCGGTCCCACCATCCACACGCCCTTTCATGTGATTTCATATATTGTCTGCTACTCATACAAGGGATCCCATCCCTACTACTGCCGATATATCTTTTAGGTTAGAATAGCCAGTTCCAATACAAACTATTCCAGAAACCATTGAATCAGTAACATACATTCATATCATCTTTTATATCTTCGCAAGTAGAAATATGAAATTTTTTCTTGCACATATTACAAATTAATGTCAACATTGAATTGAAACCCAATTGTTTTTCTTCAAGTATCTCCAAATTACAAAATTTGCATTCAAAAAGTTAGTTGTGATGCGAAATTGCACTTATCTGTTTAAAAAAATAATTTATATAAACTATTCTTCTTCCTGCCCGAATAACGGGTTTCTTCTTTTCCTGAGTAAACAAATAATTTAACATTATTTACAGAAATTGAGAGCAATATGTTTGTGGGAAGTAGAAACGAATTTGTAGGTCTTTTCACGACTATTCATCAATAATTTATATTTTTTCATCACCTGTTCAAAATTTTCCCCAGATGACATCGGTCCCCCCGACATCGAAATACCTGCTGCAATAATTGTTGGGGTGGTAAGGTGTTTCTGAATCTAGACCCAAGCCCTGCTAGCATCCTTTTACCGCATTCCTTTTTTTTCCTTTTAATTTTTTTCGTCCTGGTTACTAGAGGATACCTCTTCTTGTCTTTATTACCCATTCTAAATATGTAATTAGTATCCTCAACTGGAAAAGAAAATATTTACGATTTATATACTACGGCTTTTTTTTAATTGGTTAGATCATCAAAACTAGAGGTAACTTTGCACGATAATTATTTCCATATCGAAAACAACATGGAAACCATCTCAGGATCCATATGGAAAATCTTTGCTTTACACGATCATTATTTTCATACAGATTTGCAAATGCATATTTCAAAAACAATTTATTCCCCGCTTAACTTCCAAAAATAATTAACTCCAAAAGGAAATTAAAAAAAAAAGCATTGCTGTTACAACATTGTCCTACTTTTCAGTATTTAGATATCTATATCGAAGTGTAAAATAAAATTTGCAATAAAAATAGAACAAGTCCTATTTTCCATACCGAATCTATATAAAAAGACAACCTGAAAGGAATCTGTACGAAAAAAAAATGTATCGTATAAAACACCCGTAGGAACAAGGTTATAGCGAAGGTGAACCCTGTTATATTCTACACCACTGGCTATAGGAATCAGCGGCCGAACTGGCGGCTTCGGTCAAAAAATCAGCTTGCTTCTGCAATGATGCCCGAAAACATAATCACTTACCATTAGTATGCCCTTTTTTCTGACATCCTACCACGTCAAAGCAAACTCTCCTACTGACTCGATATAATGCAAGCAGCTTCGTTATATTGTAATGTTGATGGTTTCCGTGTATGGCATTCTTACATATTAAGGTGTATAATCGCTTGGCACTGAGAGGCCAAGATAATGGTCGTAATATTAAAAAAACTGTTTTTATTTATTTACGCAATGTTTTAGTGGCTTTTTAAATAATCTGGGTAACTGGGGATTTAGACATTGTTGATGATATAACAATGCGTATTTTTATAATTCTCCTGTATTTAGAATTAAAGGATAGAAATAAACTTTAAACTATTGTTAGAGGTTTAGTAAATATTTTTTTAAGCAATTGTTTTAAATATTCTAACACATGTTCACAATGTAGCGTTTAGAAGAACATATTGTTTGTTTGAAACATAATTTTATTTTGTGATAAATAACCAAGAAATTATCTAAAAAAATCATCAAAAACAGCTGCCGTACCGCGTCGAGCGGTAACATAGCCTTAAGTTGAACTAAGCTAAACAATTGAGATACTCAAGATATTGCTAGCACAATGATTGAAGAGTTCCACTAGGAAGAGCCATAGATTTATGTCACCCTCTGTTAGGATAATGGACAGGAAGATGAAGGCTAAAAAAAAGGCAGTTCATATAAGATAGAGATAAAATAGTGACATGAAATTCAAACCAAAACTGGAGTTTGATTTGGCATCCCAACTAATACTAGACAATCTTTTGCTCTTGATTTAACGTTGTGTGTGTGTGTGTGCACATTTTGGCATCCTGAAACTTTTTCTGGGACACGAGAAAGAGTACTAAAAAACAAAACGATCACACTCAAAACAGCGCATAAGCGACAGGTCATTCGGTTGTAAATAATTTCTGTTGACTGCACGTACCCGCAATTCATTGTTTCGGTATATAAAATACCTATCAATGAAGCCTTCTGTCATGGTGAAATGAAAACTAAACACATCAAATCATGCAGAACAGTGATGCACAACCTTTTTAGCCAGGGGGCCAATTTTCAATATGTTCACAGGCCGCAGGGGGTACCTACAACTTGACATGGTTAACTTTGCAGTTGGTGGCGTTGAGAGGTGCAGACTCTTAAATTTGTTTAGTGCGAATACAGTACAAACGTCCCATCTGTCCGGAGCCGCTAGGGACATACCTATTATAAACCAAAAGATAAACTAGGCACTTTTCATAATAACTTATTGCCAAATCTTTAGATTGCACATAAAACTTTAATAAAAACAAAAAGTATGATTTATAATCAGGGTTTTCAAATAAAATTTAGTCAGTAACCATTTTTTATTTTATGAAATAGTAATCATTTAATAAAGCAATCACAAAAAGCACCGTAGACGAAAAATGTTCCATCTCCATGATCAAAATAATAAATGCTGTCGATTATTATCAATCTGAAATTTTAAAGAACATGTGAAAACTTGTAATTTTGGGCGGCAGATTCAAAATATTGACATCTCTGTTGCGATACTCTTACCTTTTTTGTAAAACAGAATGGAAACTGTTAAATATTTGCATCTTAGATCCCGGAAATCCGAATGATTGCTATGAAACAAGAAATATCACTTGTATGTTCTCAAAATCAATGTTGTGTACCCCTATAAAATGGAACCCATTAAAAATACAAATTACAGCGTGCAAATTTTTTGTAGGCCCAAGTACAAACCAATAAATTTATTTATTTACCCAAGAGGGCCGCACGAAATGGACTTGCGGGTTGTACATCGTGTGAATTGCATTGTATGGAATGTTCATTCATTGTTAGATGACCTGCAAGATGGTAAATAATTTTATGGGCAATTACTTTCAAGAACTGTCATATGGATTTAAACAGGGTTTAAATAAAGTAATATATATTTTCAACAATAATCATATTAATTTATTAATATAATACATACATTCAATGATAAAACTGTGACCAATGTGTTACTGAATTTACTGTTTTAGGTTTACTCAATAATATTATTGACTGAAAATAAACCAATAAAGTAAATTTAGTAAATAAAATACAGTGAACAAACAACCAGTCAGAGTGTTAACAAAAGCTAAGAACTAAAGCTCGCTAGAGGGGATAAAATATATATTTTGGGAATGTAATTTATACAAATTTATGAAAGATACGTAGAGTATTTCTTAATTTTTATTTACATTATAAATCTGCTAGCAAAGGAATATGTTACAAATTAAACTACTTAAACAGTTTTGAAATTATTATTTTATACAATGAACCAAACATATATCATAAAAATGCAGTAAATTTCCACGCAGTTTTCATAATTGGTTTGGGCGTGAAATCTCACAGGACTAAGACGTTTGTTTCAATTATGAATAAGATAAAGCAGCATTAATTCATATTGTTCATAAGTCATACTATTATATACAACAAGAATAACTTAAATAACCTATTAGAAACAAAATATATTATACAATAAAAAACTATGGAAATAGACACAAAAAAGTGTTTGAAAATTCCATTATTTCTAAAACATTTAATTTTTATTCAAATACTGAAGGAATTGATATCATATTCCGTTTGGATACTTTTATACTGAACCTACAAAGAGTTCATAAAGACCGAAATCTTTCAAGCAAAGAAAGATATTTGTAGTATTGAATCTACAACTTAAATCTTATTTCCCATCTTAACTTTGGATGTCATGTAGACTCCAACAATCAACCCAAACAATCCAATAGCAGAGCCAAAGATTTCCACAATAAGGATTTTGACGAACAGAGCAGGATTAGCGGCGTCGGACAGAGCAGCTCCGGATCCCACAATGCCAACAGCCATTCCACAGAACAGATTTACAAGGCCGACTGCCAAGCCAGAACCAAACATCAAGTAGCCAGCCATCCAGTTGGAAGCCCTCACTGTGTCAGACATATCCGTGGGGGTGAACTCTTCCAGTAATCCAGATAGCACGATGGCTGTGATGAGACCGTAGATAGCTACGGCTTCGCAGAAGATGACTGAAATCAAGTTCTTGGTCTTGATGCGGGGAGCTTTCACACCTCCTCCGATGATGCTGACGCCTACTGTGTGGATTCCCGCTGCCGCCCCCACGACAGAAAGGGCCACCGATAGTGCAATACCCAATGAGGCCCATAAGTATGGGGATGTCTCTTCCAAGAACCACCCAACGCTAACCCTCTCTCCCTGGCCGGTCAAAAGATGGTATAGGACCAGAATCGATATAATTATCGAAGTAGATGTAATTAAGGTGTATCCCAAGCAGTATCGGAGCCCCATTTTTGATAAATAATGTTCTTTCTCACCAAGTTTTACTTGCTCGATGACACTAAACGTCAATAAGGACAGGCGAAAACCTTTAGGATCACAAGACCACCAGTTTAACCAACTAAAAGAAACTTATTGTCACCGGAGGCTGAGAGCTAACCAGAATAGAAAAGTCACGCGAAAATAGCCCGAAACAAAGTAAGAAATAACTAAAATCTCCTTTGAGAGGAATTTATAATGGATTCCACTAAGATGGAGAAAATAAATTTGTATATTTCTAAAAACTTGACAGTAATTATTTTGAATATATTTCTTACATAATAAAATACCTATATTTTTATAAAATAATCAAATAAATGCATCAAATACTTTTTTGGAAAGCGGGAATAAAACAATTTTTAACGTTTTTTATCTTCTTGTACCAATTTTTTTTAAATCTGCCATTTATACGAACACTATTTTTTTTTATATTCATCACACTTATTATACAGTGAAAGTAAAATTAGGACAGTAAGGCAATTGTATATAACAGAGGCTCTCTGTAATTTTTTTAACATTATTGATACTGCTATAAAGTCACAACAAGTGCGCAATACTAGAATGGGTTCTTCTCTAATTTATCAGCCGGCAAATAACAGAACATCATTTGGACGAAGGAGTTTTTCTTGTAAAGCTCCTTTGTTATATAATAGGCTCAGTGACAACATTAAAACTATAGATACGCAATTTTTTTTTTTTAAATGGGCAAAAATTCTATGTTAGCTGAGAGTGGTAATTTCGCTTTATTATGTTATGAGAGATGGGTGGTTAATATATAAGAGATAAGTGGTTAATGTTTTTGTTTTCATAATTAAATTTAAGAATAAATAAATAAACTATGCGTCAACTTGTATAGGTGACATTTTTATGTGCGTCTCTTGAGAGGTCAGAAGACGATCAATTCTAATTGTCAATGTGCTTACGTCATTGACAATGTGCATTGAAGTGCAATAACGAACTCCAGTGAAAATATATAATGACTTTAAAAATATATATTCATATAGATCACCAAACGCCGATTCTGAATATATAACTGTCATTATATTAATTATACGTAGAATTTATAAATCGATATTTAAAAGTGAATAAAAATCAACTCATCAAAAAACAGTGTTATGTTGGTACCATTGCATTTGGAACATCTGACGTCACGTGAGCATTCTGTTTTTGGATTAGTATAAAAATTTAATTTTATGATTTTGTTTCGTATTTTAAATAAGTATTTTTTGTTAGTTTTGATAAAATTTAAACATAATTTGGTGACTTTAAGCTCTATAATTGTTGTTCAATATAAACAGCTATTATTCATAAAAGAAATTAGAGTATTCATCGATACCTTAGTTCAATAGGGAACTAACTCAAAATACCTCATTTTGAGAAAACTGGATTTGAAATTTTTTTATAAAGAAATTGCTTCGATGTAAAGTTATTTTGTCCACCTATAACATGACATAGATGCAACATGTTAGTAATTTATCAGTCTATCATATCTATGCAATTGTTAAGACGCTTCTTAATTAGCAGGGTAATATTATCTCTAGAAATAACGCAAAAGGTAGGAACTATAACTCACTTTAGGTAATTACTATAAGTCATATATTGTTTTATTCGTGGGGTTAGTCTTAAACTAAAGTTAATCTTAATTAGGTACAAAATATCATTAAAATTAGAGAGTACTTAATTCTACGTGAAAGTCTTTGTTCTTAAAATTAGCGATTCACTTGCTCAAGTCTAAGAAAAAGTTGATTCTTAAAACTAGAGATTCACTTGGCTTAATTATACGGGAATGTCTTAGTTATCCTACGTAAAAGTCTTTATCTTTAGGTGTGATATTACGTGAAAGTCTGAGTATTCACTGGGTGACAAGGTGGGAGAATTATAAGAAGAGTTCAAAAGCACTTCCCTTTTCTGATGACTATCCAGGGTCCAGAGAGCGGATTGATATGCAGAGTCCTCGCGTTCGCACTAGATATCCAAGTACCTCTGGGTCGGGAGTAGGTACTTACGCGGCGATAATCAGAGGTCTGGACGGTCTGTGGGGTTTGATCTCCGAAGGGCGAAGATCAGTGGCTTCCTGGGAGGAAGTGGGGGGTCGACTCGCGGTGAAGAACCTGGGCGGCTTCTACGGTAGATCTCGGAAAGGCGAAGATCAGTAGCTTCCTGAGCGGAAGCGTGGGGTCGACTCGCGGTGCAGAGCCTGGGGGCATCTACGGTAGAGCTCCGAACGGAGGAACTCGGACTTCCTCCCGAGGTGGAGACGTAAAGCCAACTGTCTGCTCCCAAAACCTCCTGTTGCCGGTAACCATCTGTAGGGATCTAGTTCTCCCCTTCTCCGCTGACGGAAACGTTGCAACGGTTCCCTGGTACTAGAGTCGACCATTACCTAGATCGATCGCTAGATGTCGCCGGTAGGCCCGTTCTGCAACTTAATCGTAATTATCTCTAAGGTTTTAATTTAGGTATAAGCAACATATTCAGCACAGGGCGTTTTTTTAAGAAATAGCTTAATCTATGTGTACAATAATGTTCTTATATCTACTTAATTGATTCTAAAGTTAATAATGAAATATTTCTTATCGTCCAATATATTTCTCAATAGAACGATACCTTTGTCCCACGGTCATTGCGGATTTTCGGCACGGCTGGTTGGGTCGGTTTTATGACCTCTATTGTCTAGCGGACCGCTAATGTCCTTTTGGGATTATGACGACGCTTGGATCGAGTGGCCCTTTGTTAAAATTATGCCGACGTTTTACACCATAGGTACAACTCTCTGAGCTTTATGGCGGGTTCCGTTCCGTCAATAATGCACGCTGCTAGCCTATTGTTCAATTTGTGCAAGGCCTATCTAGTCAAGGGGGAATTACTAGGAACTAAGACGCAAAGGTTTTTAAGAGTAAGTATGTCTGTGAATTCAACCATGTGGGTAATACCAATGGGTACATCACAATGGTTAAAAACAGTTTCATATAAAAGTTGTCGAAATTAATTAAAAAGTGATCACACCCCTCCTTATTTCTGCTCAGACTTGTACAGACCATTGTGATTCTTACTTCTATAGAGAAACAACTCTTTGTTTATCTATGGAATTACGTTTTGTTGCCTCGGACGAATGGTATAACTATGGCTGCTCTCTGACGGTCCGGTGAGGAATGAACATTTCACTCGCTACTGGAGACACTGCGCAGAAAAGTCCCACAATGGACTGCGTTGCAAACCGTTACCTTACTTTAGCAAACTTGACTTTTCTGTGCAGTGTCTGCAGTAACGAGTGAAATGTTCATTCCTCACCGGACCGTCTAATCATCCATGAAGACGTTCTTTTTTCATACCGATGTCTCCATACGGGAGCCACTTCGGAAGCCATAGAAAAAATCTTTGCTTTACACGATCATTATTTTCATACCTACAATTTCATACAGATTTGCACACATAGTTGCCATTAAAGAAGAAATAATATTTTGGGACGGCACTTAATCGTTCAAAATTGGCAGCACCTTCACAAAATGTCAAAAAAATATTAAAAAAATATGCGCGAAATTCGCAATTCTGAACAGAAACACGCGTTCACGATCAATTTAAAAACAGTCTAATCTACATTTAATCATTTTGGCAATGTTTTAAATTGTATTCCTAAATAAACACGCAGCATTTCCACAAAATAGGTAACATTAAAGTTACGTAAAAGAATGACAGCGGTCAAAGAAAGCGCGCTAAACTCGACAATGTGTTCGCGTATTATTTACACAAAGCAAAATGTAAAAAAAAAATCATAAATATACTCTGAATCCACAATACTGAATAGTAATAAATACATAGTGTTGTCTTATCGGTATATTAAATATAAAAATAAATAAACACGCAAAATTTCCAAATAACATACTTACGAAAACAATGACAGATGAAGGCAACAGCTGAACACGACATAATGTATGCCATCTTAAACTGGACGAAAAAATAGAACTCGTTCTAATTTTCATAATTTTTCCATAGAAAAAGACAACTCACGTCCAATCTGGATGAAAATATGTATCGTCTAATGGGCTGTTTTCTGAGCAGCTTCGTAAAAATTCCGCAAGGGAAGGCGGTACTACTTTCAAATAAATCTCACTATTTCGATATCAGTTTGTTTACCGCCTCGACGTATTTTATACGATTTATTAATTTTGTTACCAGTTTAAAACCTAAAATGAACAAGAATTATGGTCAGTGGACTATTGTTCAATTGAAGGAGGAATTAAAAGGACGTAATGCCAAAACTATCGGTAAAAAAGCAGTTCTCGTAGAAAGGTGAGTAAATGCACCACACATAAGGCTTGTACCCCTCCTACGATCATTTATTTTGTAATACATCACATAATATTATCGTAATGCGTTTTATTTTAGACTCGAAGACTACGATAAGAATCATGACTTCAACCCTACTGGCATCACGTACGAAAATACCTACGAAATGACCATACCGAAGCCGGAATATTTTCAAGATGTCAACATGGTCTCAAATATTCCAGCACTGACGCATGAAGAACTCCATAAATTCAGTGTTTCTTGGGAAAGTTTGAAGAATGCTGACAAAGCATATCTGTGGAGACTGTCCCATATTTATATTTAGGCGAATACTCGGGCAAGCTAGAGTTAGACAAAACACATAACTATTATTACCAGATCCAAGGACAGCTGCTATGCACTCTTAGATGTAAGGCATTCTTAGCAATATTTACCTTGAAGGATTTTCAAATCATTGAGGTAGATAGGGATCAAGATTTCATTGGGACAATGGTACATAAATTAATAACTTTTAATGAAGATTATTTTAAACCAGCTTTATTAAATAGGCACATTTACAAAGACAACTTTTGATGAGGTAACAAAGGGAACAGCCCCACTTGATTGTGGCTTATTTGACTAACTTATTTTTGTAAATAAATATGGTGTAAAAAAACATGTAATTGCAATTTGGACTTCAATCCAGCTATACATCTATAATATAAACTTGTAATTAAATAAATAAAAAACTTACCACAAAATATTTTCTATTATTATAACACCAATCACATAATTTGGATTGCAATTATTAATTTCGCACACTCAATGTATAGAGAAAGAATAACAGAAGTCACTGTGAGTATCGCCATGGTGAAACAGCGTGATGATTAGTCAATTTAGGGCTTTCATGAGTGGAAGGAGGTGCATAGATCAGATATTCTCATTGCGTTTGCTCACAGAAGTTTCTGGGAGAATACCAGAAAATTTTCTGTACCTTTGTAGATCAAATACTTGGGTCAGAATAACAGAAGAGAATGTATGAATGTGAATGAAGCAAGAAGTGTGTGCCAAGACCGAGTTGCTTGGCAGTCTGTCCTCTCTGCCTAAAACGGCGTGATGGTTAGTTTGTTTGGGCTTCATTATAATAAAATAAGAGTCGGTTCAATCAAATGTAATTATATATTATCTACTAGTAATAGATCATGGTAACTACATACAATTTACTATGCATCTTTGTCTATAATAGTTGATCTAAAATTACACAACATGCAACATATAAATATAATATCCGCAGAAAGTATTGTCTCGGTATAGTTCATAGGAGATTTCAAAATTTTATGTTTTTAAAAGTCCTATTATTCTTTCTATGTGCACCCTTTTGCTGGCAATTTTTCTATCATTTTCTAAAACACTCCTACTGATTTTGTTAGTTTTTTGAAAAATGTTGGAATGTTTATGGTGACACCATATGGTGCAAAGATATCCTGGACATTGAAACCTTTGTCAGCCATTATGGAATCACCAACATCACACAGGGATGTAAGGTTGCTTCTTTCAACGATCTGGCGATCACTGACAGAGCCTGCATAGCTTCGAGATACATACATTATGAGGCCACTAGGAGCAGCACCAATAAGTACCTTAACAGTATTTCTGTTTTTATAAGTAGAAAAGGTTGCTTGTTGGGCAGTCGGTAGTGCAGGCCGTTTAATGGAACATTCCGTGCCATCAATCATTAACCTTGTGTTAAGGTATTTTTGTCTCGAAAATCTGTTGGAGAAAAGAAATTTACACTCGGTTTTGATGTCCAAATGTTGAGCTCTTTCCACTGCGGTGACACGAATTTCACCCAAGTAATAAAAATATTGGAAACATTTTTAAT
The DNA here is from genome assembly GCA_022606495.2 of Halesus radiatus. NCBI lineage: Eukaryota > Metazoa > Arthropoda > Insecta > Trichoptera > Limnephilidae > Halesus > Halesus radiatus. Next base: position 60,691 of record JAHDVE020012467.1, read on the forward strand.
GGATATAAGATACATTCTTGCAATTTCAAAAAATGTTTTGTGTGTTCTCAATGTCATTAATGTTAAAAAAAAAATTGTTCAAAGGGATTTAGATTAGTGGGGGGATTGCCATAAAAGTATTTTAAACAGTATGTGGCTTGACCTAAGGAATGGAAAACAAACACCACTTTCTCATATGACTCTAAACCGGTAAAAAAATGAATTGATGCCGGGTCTTTCTTGTATGTCATTATACTGAAAACGGAGTATTTTAGCGTTTGACTTGAGGATTCTCTTGTAGATATTTCGGTTTTTTCATCCGTCTGAGTGTCTCATCTCATTAATATACTAGGTGGGGTACCCGGCTTCGCTCAGCAGCACATTCGAGAGTATTCTGGGATGTTTCCCAATGATGTTCTCGATTCCCCATTCCCGAACATTTCACAACATTCCAGAATGTTCCGGGATGTTCTGGAATATTGTGGAACGTTCTCGAATACTTTTTTTTTAATAAAATATATAAATTAAAATTAAGATTATCGAACTTTTTAGAACCTTCTAGACTCACCGCCAAGAAAAGTACATATAAGTATAAATCACTAAAATGCCTTGGAATTTTTATAGATCTCAAAAAAGCGTTTGATAGCATATCTCATGACAAACTTATAATTAAATTAAGCAACATTGGAATAAATAGTACAGCTCTGGAATGGATAAAAAGCTATCTTTTCAAACGTCCTCAAGTGGTAAAAATAAACGAGGTACTTAGTCATAAAAAAACAAGTAATTTTGGCATACCTCAAGGTACAGTACTGGGACCTCTACTTTTTATCATCTATGTAAATGACATATTCATGCAAAAGCTAAACGGAAAAATAATATCTTATGCTGACGACACTGTCATAATAATTGAAGGTACTGACTGGAATTCTATTAACAAGCTAGCAAATACTGATATTAATATATTAAAAAATTGGTTCGATAATAATCTACTCTCCCTTAACACTGGAAAAACAAAATTTATTCCTTTCTCTATCAATAAATTTAAATCAAAACCAGAAATAAAAATTATAATACACCAAAGTAACTGCAACAGAATCAATTGTAATCAAGCATGTTCAATACTTAGTCCAACTTCCGAAATTAAATACCTTGGTGTATATATAGACCAGCATTTTAAATGGAAAACACATATTTGTGAACTTGTTAAACGAATTAGAAAATGTATATATATATTTATAAGACTAAGAAATATTCTTAGACTAGAAAACCTAAAAAGAGTGTACTATGCAATTGTTCAGTCTATTTTACAATATGGAATTATTGGCTGGGGGGGAACATATGATAATATTTTAAGTCCACTTAAAATAATTCAAAGATTGATAATAAAGGTAATTTTAAAAAAACCATCATCATTTTCCACTGAAAAGCTTTTTACAATATTCAATGTACCTACAGTAGATAAAATTTATAAAAAATATGCAATTATTCAAATCTTTAAAGAAAAAACGTTAAATAAATTACAATTCAATATATCCGCAAGGTATCAACAAAACATTAAAATCCCGCTATTCAATACTAAGCATACGCAAAACACATACCTATATCTAGGAATAACTTTTTTTAACAATCTGCCATCTGATCTTAAAATTATAGAAAATATCCATGAATTTCAACATAGATTAAAAAATTACCTCAAACTACTGTAACAATTTAAAAAAAAAAAATTATTATTATTAGATTTTTTTTGTCTTTTATTATTATCTTCTCTTCTTTTCTTCTACTTTCTTTTCATTTTCTTTAATACTATTACTAGTGATAAATTACAAAATTTACACGACAAATTCATATTTTCCTGCTATTGTACAACAATACTTTAAGTTATGATTTGATTAATTAAGCGATAATCACTCACCAAACACAAGAACCTTGTTTCTTTATGGTGAGGAATAGCTATAATATATTTTTGTTACACTATATGAATCATGTCTTATTTTTATATACTCTCTGTAAAAAAAATTATTATATTAAATAAAAAAAAAAATAAAAAAAAAAAAAAAAAAAAAAAAAGTAGACATACTTCACCACTCCTTTCAGAACTTTCTACAGCTTGTTGCAAATGGAATCAGCCCCACGTTGGGCGCCAGTGTTACAGATGGAATAGCAGCAGTATTAGGTGTGGGAATTGGGGGAAAAGAGGAGGAGGTCGGGAAGGAGGAAAGCCCTACGATGGAAGCCAGTGTGACAGATGGAATTAGCACCCCGATGGGCGCAAGTATTACAAATGTAAAGAACACCACACTCGTGCGTCCAGAGTTAGGGCGGGGAAGTAGGGGAACAAGGGGAAGGAGCCAATAATATCTAAATAAATCTAAAATATATCTAAATCATAAAGTTCATAAATAGGTACCTACTCATGTTTTCCATTTTGAAATTCTACCCCAAAAAACCTTCTTCTTATGAATATGCAATCTGTGGCTAACCCAAATAATACATGGCGGGTTCAATGTTTTTCATTCTAATTTTAAAACGTTATAGCAACGGTTTGGAGCATACACATTGGAGTTCATTCAAACTACTTTTTAAACCTTCCCTGCACCAATAAAAACAAACTGTGCTATTTTCAGCGAAACCTGTCCAGTACTTTTAGTATTCGAGAATGTACCGAAAATAAATCATCATTTTTTTAAAATCCGTCCAAATTGGAAGGGAATGGGAATAAATAAAATCATATAAATAAATTGTCAAAATGTGGATTCACCACAGTTTGAAAAAAGCCTTAAACGCCGAAACAGCTGTCACAATAATAAAAAAAACTAAAAATACTTGCAGAACTTAATAATAACATTATTAAATTTGATTTACATTAAATAAAAAATAAAAAAAATAAAATGAGTTCTATGAATTAAACACAA
>JAHDVE020012468.1:0-27029 GCA_022606495.2 Halesus radiatus
TGACATGTAGACGAGCTAATCGATAAACTAGCGAGATTTTAGTTGCGACAACTATCAAATGTGATTGTAATCGTCCTTGCGAATGTCAACTAATAAGAAATACTGTCGATAAAGACTTTTTTTGTGTCAATGTTGGCTTTCATGCTAGGGCCTCGAGAGTGGAACTAAGCTGCTATCTTTTTTTTTTGTTGATCGAGCAAATGTAAAATTGGTTGTTTCTTCTAGGTTTCCGGTACATTCTAGGACCGGTATTTTGTATCTGTAAAATCTTGTAATATTATCGGTAATCGAATAAAACAGAATTGTGACAATACAGAACATTATAAAATGACGGTCTCCGTGGTTGAGTGGTTACGATCCTTGGCTACGATTCCGGAGGTCGCGGGTTTAAATCCCGCCGTGCGCAAGTAAATTTTATTTGATTAAATTGTGTTATTTCACAATTTATTCATTTTAAAATAATATGTGGTACATTTGCGGCACGTTCCAGGGTGGTAGATACCGCCAGTATCGCCCTGGTGAAAGACCACTATTCAGAATCGAAACGTTGCTTCAAATGGCTTTAGCCATGTTTGGTGACCAGATCTGAATAGCCACTTACTTCCCCACCTTCCTCTTTCCCATCTCCATCCCCTGCTCAATACCTTCATTCTCACAATATACCCCAATTGGGGATGCCATAGTCTCACTGGCTCCAGACGGTTGGGAGCAGCTGGGATTCTTGTGTGGTACTCACGTAAAAATTAAAAAAAAAAAGAATAGGTTAGATTATTTTGTTTTGATGAGTTTATTTCAATGTGCACTTGTAATATTAATTTTTCTTTTATAAATCCGCTACCGGTTTTGATACGTCCATATAATTAACTATCTAGCATTGTTAAACTAAGTCAAAACCAGCATGGTTTTATAAAAAATAAGTAATAAGTGTATGTTGATATAAACTCACCAAAACGAAATATGCAATTCGAAATCGTTACATAATAATGCCCTAAAAATACAAAAAAATATTAGGTTAGGTTGTTTGTTTATTATTTTTCTTCACTTTCTTTCGTTATTCTGTTCTATCATGGAACCAATATCATGATATTTGTGTGTAGATTTGAACAACTGGTGCAGCTGGTGACCATGATATCGGACAAGGGGGAGCTGCCCATCGCCATGGCGCTGGCCAACGTGGTGACGACGTCGCAGATGGATGAGCTGGCGAGGGTGTTTGTCACTCTGTTCGACGCCAAGCACCTGCTCTCCCCGCTGCTGTGGAATATGTTCTACAGGGAAGTGGAGGTATGCCATTACTTGGTTTATGTTTTATAAAATCCAACTTTCATTAGGTCATGTCGCAAAACAACAACTTGAATTCTGTAATGTCTGCCTTTTGTATTTTATGATTTTCTGTAATATTGCGTTGGCGGAATAATAGTCAATGGATACTAGGAAGACAGGTGATAATGAAGAGACACTGGATAACCTCGCACGCTCATACCTACAAGAAAATAATTTTAAAGAGCGCACATTTGAATGTATTTGTGCACACTAATAGTGGTACAAACTGGTTTGAACTAGTTTGGAACACCCACCCGCAGTCTCCTCTTACCCTACAGTAGTCTTACGATACAGCGCGCCACTACACAAGCAAGAATCTCTTTATTATTATTTATCCATACATTGTTGTCTCTCTGTCTCGCTCATACAAAACTTTAGTCTTATGTTTGTTACAAATTCAATGAAAATTATCTTTAACCATTAGAGTGCGGCCCAGCGCCGCTTTAGTTACGTAAATTGTGATGCAATTTTTAGTGTGCTTTTTGTCGTCCTCGGGAGTGCACATGTTCAATTTGAGCGTGGTAAATTGCGGTTGGCGCGTGACTTGATAACTGTATTTATTGTTTATCCTGTTAAAATAAATACACCGTGAAGTGAATCGATATTTTTCACCATGTCAGAAGTTAGTTCTATTGCGGATGATCGTAATGTATCAAAAGACAGCGTCACTACGGACGACGAGACCTTTGTTCCCATAAATGAAGACAGTGACGACGAAAGTGACATTATTGTACATCGCAATAAAAGATTGCAAATAGAAAGTGAATCTTCGAATTCATCTTCAAAAACACAATTGTGAAGTGAAATAATCTTATATTTTTGTTTTTTTTGTATTTGTAAATGTGTAGTTTTTTTTAATTAGAATATTCGTAAAATTTCATTTTTTTACTTGTATAATTTCAAAAAAAAAATCATTAAAATTGATTGATATTTGTCCAAGTTATTGTATTTTTATTAAATACCATACTTTTTTAAATTTAAAAACACAGAATATCTGTAGCAATTTATATGCACACTTGCAAAATAAGCATAGCACTAAAACGGTTAAAGTACAGCCATGCTCGTTGACTTTAGAAATGTTCAGATGGTTGCCATGACTTCTTCTCGTCTAACAGTATCACATAAAAATATATTTATACCAAGATAACTTCTGTTTGACTATTTGACTACCATTTATAAGATTTCAGTACCAAAATCGTCATGTTGGATGCTGTAACCTCTTTTTTTCTGTTATTTTTTTTTTTTTTTTACAGTAACTCCACACAGGAGACCAAGGAGGAAACAATTTCCCTCAAGGCCTATATCATCTTTGGGGATGCTGTGTGGAGGATCTTTTAGAGGATAGGAAGGAGTGAACTTGGGTCTTGAAGAGACCCATGTTGTAGGATGGAGAAAACACAGAGGCTGGCAGATCATTCCACAGCCAAGCTGTTGAACACAATAACGAGTCGTAGAAGCGACCCGTTCTCATGTGACAAATGTCAACCGTGTGCAAATGTTGGGCGCGCGTTTGGCGTGTTTCCCGACTATGCACCGGTACCGAAGGGATCAATGACGCTAGTTCCTCAGGGCATCTTCCATTAAAATACCGGTAGAACAAGGACAGCATTCCCACCCGACGTCTGTGCTCCAAAGATTGCAACCCATTTGTTAAGATAGGCGAATCTATCAAACACAGACACAGACTTTCTGCACAGAGTCAAAGGTTTTTTTTCAGATATTTTGGGACTCCCGACCAGAGGTGGCTGCCAAATTCTACAATGGGGCGCACTTGCGATTTGTACAGGGTCAGCAGTTGTGTACTATTAAAGTATCTGCGGGCTCTGTACAATACGCCAAGCTTCTGAGAGGCTAACTTTACTCGGGTTTCGATGGAGACCCCATACCTGAGCTGATCACTTAAGGTTACACCAAGCATATCAATGGAGGGCTTGTTGGGAAGATTGCTTCCATTAAAGGAGACTAGATTGTCATTTCGATCCCTTTTAGGCGTAATCAGACATGATTGGGTCTTTGAAACATTAAATTCGACGAGGTTATTCTTACCCCAAGAGGAGACCCTCTCAAGGTAACCGTCCATTCTCTGTTTCAAAGCCCTCCGAGCCGTTGGAGTTTGTGTGCCCTTTGGGGGCTTGTCAAACAAAAAGCAATCATGAACTGTACTGTCATCCGCGTAACAATGGATTGGTGCACATGTCAAGAGGTCATTGATGTGCAACAAAAACAATGTCGGAGACAGAACCGATCCTTGTGGGACGCCAGCATTTATTGAATGCGAGGAAGAGATGAAACCATCAGCAACCGTCTGAATCGATCTCTCCCTCAAAAAGTCGGCAATCCACGTACACAAGGAAACGGGAAGTCAGTAAGAAGGCAGTTTGTTGACAAGTCCTCGGTGCCAAACCCGGTCAAAGGCCTTAGAAATGTCCAGTGAGACCGTTTGAATCTCACCATAACGTTCCAGGCACCGTCCCCAAACATGCGTCACATACGCGAGAATATCACCGCACGAGCGGTTCCGCCGGAATCCGTACTGGCGGTCGTTAATGATTTTGTTCTTCTCGAGGTATGTAAGCAGTTTGTCGTTGATCACACGTTCCATCACCTTGGACAGAACTGATGTGATCGCTATGGGGCGGTAGTTGGCCGGGTTGGAGCGGTCACCTTTCTTAGGTATAGGATGAATGACCGCTTTTTTCCAACCAGAGGGCACAGAGCCACATTTCAGGGACATTTTAAAGGGCTTTGTTAAAACTGGAGCGATTTCTGCAGCACACCTCTGCAATACCAGGGCAGGTATTCCGTCAGGCCCACTAGCTTTATTAACATAAGCCCCCGTAAGACAAGGAGTACATCCCGATGCCGTATCCTCAGCTTTTTCATATAGAAGCCGCAGTGAGGAACCGACGGCGGGATGGCACCCCGGTCGTCGAGGGCCGAGTTTTCTGCAAACATTTCCCCTAAAAGGTTGGCCTTTTCGGTAGCAGTGTTTGCTAGTGAACCGTCAGGTCTGGTAAGAGGCGGCAGACTGGATTTGCAGAAATTGCGACCTATGGAGCCCGCTAGCGACCAAAACGCCCTGCTGCCATGCGGGCAGGCAGCTAGCTTTTTACTGATCTGTAGGTCGTGCTCAAATTTTGACCTATTGATGATTCTCTTACTGTCCTTTGCCAATTTGTTATATGCTGATCTGTTTTCTGACGTTCGAGATGTGTTGTAGGCTCGGTAAGCCGCGTTTTTCGTCGAACTGCTTCGGAGCATTGTCGACTGAACCACGGCTTTGAACCTACGCCAGTTTCTTTAATGGTTGATTGAATGAAGCCATCCATCGCAGATGTGATGACTTCACTAATTTCCTGGGCACATCTGGACGGATTCGAAGTCTGAAAACAGACAGCTGACCATGGGAAAGCATTAAAATGCGCCCGCAGACCGAACCAATCTGCTGACCTATAGTGCCACATTTTTCTCTTCAGCCTCTCCATTGGGGGTCTGAAGTTAATAGGGATTGATGTCGTCACCAGGCAATGGTTGGACGATCCTAAAGGCGCTGCGACATCAATCCCATAACCACGTGGCTCGGTGGTTAAAAATAGGTCTAACAGATTGGAGCGGTGAGTCTGGACATCAGGAACCCTCGTAGGCTCCTGAACCAGTTGCTCCAACCCATGGCAAAGGGCAAAAAATTCCGCCTGTCGGCCAGCCGAGTTTGTTGAACATGAGAACTTCAACCACGGTTCATTATGAACATTGAAGTCCCCCAGAACAACAAACTCGGCCGAAAGGTAGCGGGGTAAGAGGTCATCAATAGTTTCGCTCAAATGTTTAAATAGCTCGGATGAGTCTGATTCGCTGAGGTTTGGTGAGCGGCACAAACACGCATAAAATCTTACCGTACTGGCAAGACTGACGCGCACCCACATTACGTCAAATCTGGAATTTTCCAGACTCAACAGTCGCACACAGTTGACGTCAGCTCGGCTATACAAACAAACACCTCCTTTAGGTCTGAACTTGCCTACGAGGGTGAAGCCCGGGCAGTCCAGATAGGAGGCGTCTGGAGGCTCAGCTATCTGCGTTTCGGAGAGGAATAAAAGGTTTGGGCGTTGGGATTGAAGGTGATGATGGACAGAATTTAAATTTTTGTGCAGGCCTCGAATGTTGGTAAAATTTACCAACATTTTTGGCCTGCACCGGGGACGCCTACTACTCGCCGTTGTAATGATGTTATTACTGTTTTGTGATTCCATGTTTTTTAAAATTATATTAAACGTTGTTATTAAACCTACGTTAATCCTCCAGGTCTCGGACTGCATGCAGACTCTCTTCCGCGGCAACTCGCTGGGCTCCAAGATAATGGCCTTCTGCTTCAAGATATATGGAGCCTCGTACCTGCAGAACCTGCTGGAGCCGCTGGTCAGCCCGCTGTTAGAACAGGCTGATGAGGAGGGTTCCAAGGTCAGCTTCGAGGTGGATCCTGCAAGGTAATGTTATTATTTACTTCTTAACCTTTCCCTTACTGTGCTAAAAATTTCCGCAAACTCCGGTGCTGTACAACTCAGTCTACAGGAATGTGGGCCGATTGTTTTTTCTCCTTCAGAATTTCATTTAGTTCTAGTAATGAAAAGTTGCATTTGTATTTAAAACATCAAAATTTTAATGTCTTTAAGCTCCGGGGGTCCTTTGAAATTTGAGAAATTATAGTAAATATTCAATGTTTTAAGTCTGTTTAGAAAAATATTCTGGAACAGTTTAATGATGTTTATTTATGAGATCCTGTTTAATATGGCTTTGGTAGATATAACTACCATTTATTCATGTTATAGTTATATAACACAAACACTTTCACCCGCAGTCCACAGCCCCGCCCTCGCGTGGGCTGAGCGCCGTACTTGCCGTTCTGTATTTGCATTAGTCGACCAAAATGACTCAAATTAATACTAGGCAGTTAACCACGTGCCCTATAATGGTACCTTTAATGTGCTTGAAGACAATGTGTTGCCCACATACAAAGACGTATTGAAATGTTGTGAGTAGAAATCGATCAATGTCCCCAAAGACCCCCTGTTTCCTGATAATTGTTGTGAAGGTAACTACAAGTATTTTGAAAATATGGGAAAAAGCTTCTTTGACAACCATTTCGAAAGAAAGAATTACAAAAATTATTAAGGCTTTTCATCTTAAGTATAAAAACTTGTTGAAGTCAGAAAAAAGTTTAAAAAATACAGTTTCCTTCCAAAAAAGAGTGCCTCAATTTAAGGTATCGAGTTCCCGACTGTTCGGCATTTGTCCTTATAAATATAAAGACAATAATTGTACTTGTTCGAAAGCAATGAATGTTTCCCTTAAAGAAAAAGAGTTTTTGGAAGACCAAAGAGGTGAGAGAAAAATGTTCATTGGCGGTGTTGATATACTGACTACAAAACCAATGGACAAGTCTATGAAGAGGAAGAGAAAAGGTCTTACGGAAATAAAAGAACAAGTGTGTGAAGAAAAAGCTTTAGAATTTGTAGACACCTCAACATCAAAATCATCTTCTCCGATCGCAGTAGGCTATTTCAGACTAATACCACTGCCTTTCTGACTACCAGCAAATCTCCGTCTTTTACAGTTCTCTACAGGTTCAGGATATCGTATTGAGCTGATGATAATCACGCAGGATAATACTAATAGAGTAATAGAGAAAAATAGACTGCGTTGCGTATGTCTACTTACCAGATATACCCGTGAAAGCAAAAACTTTGGATAAAGTTGATTATTTTCATCAAAATTGGCAGATTTTCCTATCACACGTAATCGGTAGAACGTTGTGTGAAGATTGTGACTGATTGTTGTCTTATTAATACCACCATAAACTAGAGGAAAAATATGCCAAAAATTGAAACAAAACGTTGTTTCATACCAGAATAATTTGATTGGATTTTTGTAATAATAAGGAACTCCAGTGAAAAATATAATGGCTTTAAAAATATATATGCGTATAGATCAGCAAATGCCGATTCTGAATATATAACTTTTATTGTATATAATTAAACATAGATTTTATAAATCGTTATATAAAAGTGAATTAAAAACTGTGCCATCAAAATACCATGTTGTTGGTATGTATTAATATGCTTCTGACGTCACACATGCCGTTTTTGAGCCCAACTATAACCAGATAAGATGTTTTTCCACTGTTTATCATGCTTTTGGCTTATAATTTCACTGTCTACAGTTTCAATTCGCTTATAAAATCATTATGTTTGTTTATTGCGACTAGTTAAGAGTTTTTGCTTGAAAATTCATACCAATTTTAACAAATTTGTCTACGTAATAATAATCTATACCCCTTCCAACAATAGTGTCATTGGCACTTTGGTGATTATTTTTTCAGTTATTCTGGAAGCGGGGGATTTCTAATGATAACCTATTATTACAATGCATAGTATATTTATTTTTATTTCAAGCCATTGAAGTTACACCAATATTTCAAACCTATTCAATTTATCCAACACATTCAAGTTAATATCTGTCTACTGCTGTCACGGTCTGTTGAAGTCCGCAGATGCGCAATGCGCATGCGTCTGTTTTCTGCGCATGCGCAGAAAAATTAAAGAGGCTATTAACGCAAGCGGTTCTAATTTTAAGCTAGTTCTTAAAAAGTGAGCTATGGACTTTCTTTGAACGTTGATAAGTTGTTAATTAGTTGCAGATATGAATGTAGTTTTACACTTTGGTACAATTCACCTTCATTAGTAACGAGACGCTGATATTCTACAATGTTTCCTTCAATTAAAAGCAGTTAAATTTGAGTATAAAGTTCTCGAAGTTTTTTATGAAATTCATACAATATCGATTACTGCCTATTGAACCGCTAATCCGACTGGCTCGTGTGACGTCACACCCAATAAGTCATAGATTTCGTGCGTTTTGGTGGGCTTTAAAAAATTGAAACTTTAACAATTATTTTAACCATGAAAACGAACTTTAAAAAAAAATTAAAAAATTAAGTTAGGATGTCAACATTAATAATTTTTTTTTTTTTTTTAAATGGACTGGAGTTCCTTATTATAATTCTAATTCTTAATGTTGTAATTGATTTTTATAATAAATAAATTGTTATTGTGAGTATTGTAATTCTTTCATTACCTTACTAATTTTCAATGGCTTTGGAGAACCTAAAAATGATAACAATAATAAACTTTATTTTTATTTTTATTAAGATTAAAGACCTAAGACTAAGCAGTATACAAAATTAGTAATTAATAAAAATTAATTAATTAATATTAGTATTCTATATACTCCTGATGAAGAAAGCATCGCTTTCGAAACATGTAGATATCTGTGTATTAATAAAGTGGTGAATACAAAGTATATTATTTAATTCATTTATTAATAATGACGCCATAATGTGAATACCAATCTTTTGAAGAAATTACAAGTATTTATCACTAGCACTTATTGAAATAAGGCATTTTTTTAGTGGTGGCCCACACTAGTGTACAGTAGACACATTTAGGATTTTTAAGTTGGATAAAAATGAATATGTAATTAACATTTATTACTTATGTAAATTATTTTTTTCAAAAGAAAAACTAACAATCCGAGTTACGAATAACCTGACAATATTTGAAAATCTCCTACTACCATCACAGTAAGCGGAAGATGTTGCTTGTGTCGTAATGAAGGACTTCTCCAGCCGAGGAATTAAACTCACGACGTGATGCCAAGTGAGCCACTGACCGGATGAATTCCATTATATTTTTATTTAGCAAAAACAATTACATACACCAAAAATTTAGTTTATATAATTATATAAGATATAAAAATAGTCAAAAAAAGGTTACAAGTAAGAATAATATATATATATATATTATACAACTGTCCTGAAGGAGGTCAGGATATAACCGAAACTACATAGTTGACAAAATGTGTAAATTCTAATAAAGTGGTTAAAAATAAAATAACTTTTCATTTAATATAAGGTTTTTTATCTGCAATAGCGAGTTGCCCTTCTATGGAAGGCTTTGAAAACCACCGGGTCTGCTACTTCGTACCCAGGGTTTTTGTGTTTAAACTATGAATGATTTATTTTTCTTCAAAAAGTTGAGTTTTTACTCTGCTCTTTCAGGTTGGATCCATCTGAGGACATTGAAGTGAACCGACAGAACTTGGTGGAGCTGACGCAGAAGGTGTTTGACTCTATCATCACCACAGCGGAAAAGTTCCCGCCGCAGCTCAGGAGCATGTGTCACTGTCTCTATCAGGTATGGTTTGAACCATAGATGGTAGAAACGAGGGAGATGGGCCATGAACCGTTATTAGTATAAAACAAAAGTTTCGCTAACATCGTTCACTCATACTACTACAAATCTCATCTACGCACAGCAGTGCTCCGGCTTTGTTTCTACCTGCATACCAAACGCATAACTTTCATTGCATAGCCGCTTTGGTACTCTGCACAGTGAGGTCGTAGCTCGGTGACAATTGACATACTTCCATGCCATATCTCCCTTTGTTTCTATTATATATTTTAAAAGAATTTTTATATGGGCTTAGAATTTATCAAATCTAATCAGAAATATGACTTATTCTGACCGTCCTACGAATGTTATACAAAATATTAAATATGTTTAACTTTACCGAAATTTTGTAATAATATTAATTTAATTTTTTCAAAAACAATTAACTTACTGTTTTTGAAAAATTTAAGTAAACCTATTTTTTTTTTTTTTTGGCATTTTAAAGATAAACCTCCAAAGTATTTTTTGAGAATATTCAACGGTTTAAAAAGTTTTGTAAAACACACCTAGGACAGTCGGAAAGTCATATTTCTTGTAAGCCTATGTAAATTTATAAAATATGGAATAAATGTTTTTTTCATTTAAAAAATTATGTTTTTCATTTTGCTTAATAATGTTATCATTGTTTCGAATTAATAAATAATCCCTCTCCCCCTTAACTAAAGATTTTATATTGACTATTGATTTACTTGTCACACACAAAACTCAGGGTGATAACTGTTCTAACTGTTCAATTTGTTTCCAGGTGTTGAGCAAGAGATTTGCCCAGTTTCCGCAGACGAGTATCGGTGCTGTTGGCACTGTACTCTTCTTGAGGTTCATCAACCCGGCCATTGGTAATTATTGTTTTGTTAGATATTTCTTTTACTTAAAAAAAAGACAAACACACCAGGTTACGAATAACCTAACCATATTTTAATTCCTCCTGCTACCATCATTATAAGCGGAATAAGTTGCTTGAACAATGGAGGACTTAGGTTGCAGAGGTAGGTAGGGGTGCCACCACCCGTGTGTGTAATCTAAAAATGCCGCCCCAGTATTTTGGATACCAATATACTTACCGAAATTGGTATAGTTTTCAAAAAAATTATCCCATTTTACGAAATATCCCATTTCACAAAAATTTATCTCATTTTACCCGCATTGGTAAAACTTTATCAAAATTTGTAGCACTTTATCAAAATTTGTCCCATGTTACCCGTATTGGTAAAACTTTATCAAAATTCATAGCACTTACCAATATTGGTCCAAATTTAATAATTTTGGTCCCAATTTGCAAATATTGGTCCCAATTTACCAATATTGTTCCCAATCTTCTAATATCGGTCCAAAATGACCATTGTCAGTCCCAATTAACCAATATTATTTTTACAACTAGCAATACCACAAAAGTTCTACGATTTGAAAGAAATATACATTTGATCAAAGAAATTTGACATTCTAGTATTTTCTGTCTTTTTCGTTTTCATACAAGATGTCTGAGAAGGACGATTTTTATGAAAGCATTTTAGGATGATTGCCCTGATGATAGCCATTCCCCCGTAGGAGAAGGCGCCCGAAGAGAAGTTGAATTTCAGATCAGAAATATATGAAAGAATCTTAATTTTATACTTTCTCTTCTTTTAATTCCAGTGTCTCCGCAAGAGATGGGCATAGTGTCGAAACAAGTGCCGGCGTCGGTGAAGCGAGGCCTCATGCTCATGTCGAAAATCCTGCAGAACATCGCCAACCACGTGGAGTTCTCCAAGGAACAGCACATGCTGCCCTTCAACGACTTCCTCAAGGCACACTTTGAGATTGGACGGAGGTAAGAACGGATGATGATGTATATTGTCCGTGACTAGAATAGACACCCATGGCAAGTCTTGTCTAAGTTTGTCCTTGCCAAACCAACTTCTAACTCTTGATAAACCTGTACACAACTCAACAACGACTTCCTCAAGGCACACTTTGAGATTGGACGGAGGTAAGAACGGATGATGATGTATATTGTCCGGCTAAAATGAGCACCCCATGGCAAGTCTTGTCTAAGTTTGTCCTTGCCAAACCAACTTCTAATTCTTGATAAACCTGTACACAACTCAACAACGACTTCCTCAAGGCACACTTTGAGATTGGACGGAGGTAAGAACGGATGATGATGTATATTGTCCGTGCTAAAATAGACACCCATGGCAAGTCTTGTCTAAGTTTGTCCTTGCCAAACCAACTTCTAACTCTTGATAAACCTGTACACAACTCAACAACGACTTCCTCAAGGCACACTTTGAGATTGGACGGAGGTAAGAACGGATGATGATGTATATTGTCCGTGCTAAAATAGACACCCATGGCAAGTCTTGTCTAAGTTTGTCCTTGCCAAACCAACTTCTAACTCTTGATAAACCTGTACACAACTCAACAACGACTTCCTCAAGGCACACTTTGAGATTGGACGGAGGTAAGAACGGATGATGATGTATATTGTCCGTGACTAAAATAGACACCCATGGCAAGTCTTGTCTAAGTTTGTCCTTGCCAAACCAACTTCTAACTCTTGATAAACCTGTACACAACTCAACAACGAGATCAGAAACATTTTGACATTTTTAATTTGTCATTATGTTTTATTATGTTTTCACACATTTCCGAATGATTCTACAAATTCTGCTTAAACTCGATTTTGAGAGTCCCTCCTATATCTACATTCCTAGTTTCATCTCTGATATTGAACTTGGTGCTCCTAATACCAATAGAGCAGCAATTGGCCACATCAAAAATTTGCTACTAATTTGCCACATTGGCTACGAATCCGAAGGTCGCGGGTTCAAATCCCGGCGTGCGCAAGTAAATTTTATTTAATTAATTTGTGTTGTTTCACAATTACTTCATTTAAAAATAATTTATAGTATATTTGCGCACGCTCCAGAGTGGAAGATACTCTCAGTATCGCCCTGGTGAAAGACCACCATTCAGAATTGAAACATTGCTTGAAATGGCTTTTAGACGTGTTTGGTGATCATATCTGAATAGCCAGGTATACCCCACCTTCCTCTTCCCTTCTCCTTCCCCTCCCCAATACCTTCAGCCTCACAACATTCCCCAATTGGGAATGCCATAGTCTCACTGGCTCTAGATGGTTGGGAGCAGTTGGGACTCTTGTGCGGTATTCATATAAAAAATATTAAAAAAATCAGACTGGCTGGGGAAAGCTGCTGCAGAGATTGTGCGAGAAAAGCCTGGACCTGAAATTTATTTATTTACGCCCTAGTGAGCTTTTACATGAAAATAATACAATAATTGCGTTAACTATGTGTTATATAACTATGGTAGAGCAAGTGCATGGTATTTATTTACAGTCAAACAAATGTGTAATTACAACAACAAACACTTCTTACAAATAACGTTAGCAAATTAAAATGAATTTTTTTTATTCAAAAACCTATGTAACTTTTTCCACTTATTTATTTTCTACCGGACTGGTTTCACCCTATCACGGGCATCGTCAGACTGGTACAATTAAAACTAAATCTATGGTATATATAGCTTCGATGTCGGGAGTGAGTTCCCCTGCTTTCTAATATTGTTTTTATTTATGACTTGAATCAAATTAGATATTTAACTTATTATATTATATATTATTGTAATTAGATAAATATTCACTATGTAGTGGTAGTTTCAGCTCTAATACGGAATCTTCAAATATGTTAACAACATTCCCAAAATTATGATAACTTGTTTTAAAATGGTCAGAGGTCACTGCAGTAGCACCGGACAGAGACCTGAAGGTGTCTTATCGAAGTGATGATCCTCCACCCGATTAGGAAAAGGGGAATTAAAATATGATTATTTAAAAATCGTTAATAGTCAGAGAATCCGACCCACTGAAATTTATAACAAAATTTCTTGGTCTTTTCACCATCACAGTAATAGAATTTTAAACCAAAAGGATCTCCTCAATAAGCTTTTTTCCTCACCCGGTTCAATTATTTCAGGTTCTTCATACAAGTGGCGTCGGATTGTGAGACGGTTGATCAGACATCCCACTCCATGTCATTCATCAGTGACGCCAATGTCCTGGCACTGCATCGGCTCCTGTGGAGTCACCAGGTAGGCACAGATATTTATTATTAGCGAGAATTCAAACCCAAACTAAATCGTAAACTTGGAAGGTGTCATGGTAAACTACCCATTTTTCACTTGCAAACAAGTATGTATGGGCGGCTATCATGAGAAATATTGGGAGTATGCATTAATTCGTGCGGTTTTCTAAGAGAGGGCGTTACTAGTACTATTTCACGTTGTGTTCATCCGTGACTATATTCATTTGAAAGCTACTGTCATTGCGCATCTTTTTCAGTATATGTCATTTGGTTGAAGCGTAAACAACAATTTTTTCTATTCATTTGAAAATGTCGAACTTTGTGCCAGATTAAGTGTTTTTGCGGGGAGTTCTTCTTCATTACTTTAAGATGAAGAAAAGTGCTACCGAAAGTCATCGTATTTTAGTGAAGGTTTATGGTGACCATGCTCTAGCTGATCGAACGTGCCAGAAGTGGTTTGCACGGTTTAAAAGTGGCAATTTCGACTTAGAAGATGAAGAACGACCCGGACAGCCAAAAAAGTTTGAAGATGAAGAATTGGAGGCATTGCTCGATGAAGATGTGTGCCAAACACAAGAAGAACTTGCAAAATCATTGGAAATTGATCAAGCAACCATTTCCAGACGTTTAAAAGCATTGGGATTCATCCAAAAGCTTGGAAATTGGGTGCCGTATGAATTGAAGCCAAAAGACTGCAAGTCGGAAATGTTGCTTGAACGCCACAAAAAGAAATCATTTTTGCATCGGATTGTCACTGGTGATGAAAAATGGATTCATTACGATAACCCCAAGCGCAAGAAATCATATGTGAAGTCCGGCCAACCATCAACATCCACGGCAAAGCCGAATATCCATCCCAGCGCCAAGGTAATGCTCTGTATTTGGTGGGATCACAAGGGTGTGTTGTATTATGAACTGTTGAAATCGGGTCAGACGATCAAAGGGGACCTATACCGAACACAATTGATTCGTTTGAAGAGAGCGATCGCGGAAAAACGACCAGAATATGCGACTAGACACGAATCCATAATTCTTCATCATGACAACGCTCGGCCACATGTTGCAAGACCTGTTAAAAACTATTTGGAAAACAGTAGCCTTATAGCACAGACATGGCCCCTTCTGATTACTACTTATTCAGATCAATGCAGAATGCCCTCACCGGAATACGCTTCACTTCGGAACAGGTTATCAAAAATTGGCTCGATTCGTTCTTGGCCGCCAAGCCGGAGAAGTTCTTTAGAGATGGAATCCATAAACTGCCAGAAAGATGGACAAATGTCGTAGCTTCCCATGGACAATACTTTGAACATTGAATGTATAACCATTTTTTCACAATAAAGCCTTAATTTTCGAAAAAAAACCGCACGAATTAATGCACACTCCCAATAAATTGAAACATTGTCAGCGATTTTCAAGAAATATGTCGTTGAATAAAACAACTGTATGGTATGTGTCCGCCGGGTCATGTCTGCATAGTGTTTTTTCTAAATATATAAATCTGCAATGTACATAGTAAGATTTGTTTTCAAGGATTTCAAATTCTAGCGACAATTTATACTGTAAATAAAATTTTATGAATAGACCAATTTATTCTCATATTGATATGTGCTGTCTTTTCTTTAACCATTTATTTGTGATTTCCCAGGAAAAAATCGGTGATTATCTCTCGTCAAGCCGCGACCACAAGGCAGTGGGAAGACGCCCCTTTGATAAGATGGCAACACTCCTCGCCTACCTCGGGCCCCCGGAACACAAGCCCGTTGATTCACAGTGAGTTTACAATGCCTACTGTCCATTTTCGATTCGATTCTGTCGTTCTCATATTTCCATTATATGGGAATGGTCCTGCAACAGCAATATCACAATATCGGCGCGCTTTCACGTCATAATCTCCGTTTTATTGTATTATCTGTGGGTTCCACTTATCATTGCAGCCTCCTGTTCTCGTCCTACGCCCGCTGGTCCTCCATCGACATGTCCTCCACCAACTTCGAGGAGATCATGGTGAAGCACAACATGCACGAAAAGGAAGAGTTCAAGAGCATCAAGAGCCTGAACATCTTCTACCAGGCGGGCACCTCCAAGCAGGGCTACCCCGTCTTCTACTACATTGCCCGGAGATACAAGTCAGCGTTTGTCACCTTTTTACTAACTGCTTATATCACCTCACCTGTTGTCTATAGCCAAAACCACAGTGCTGTTTTGGAAGGCACTTTTTACATTACAGCTGTTAACTTGGGTTGGGTAGATGGGAACCATGTATCCTGGTGCCCTATAAAGGGTCCAATGAGCTATATGTATTTCTTATTTTTTAACTTTTCATTAAAATAAATACTCTTTTAAAAACTAGATAAATTTTTCTTCAGATTGTTTGTATTTGAAATAAATATTAATATTTTTACATAATAACATTTTAATATCAAACATGAAATTATATTTTAATTATTAATTTATAAATGAGTTAGTTCTTCACCTTGGCTATTTTTCAAAGCTATTTTTTTTGGAATCCGGTGGATTAAAGTTGTTCCTTTTGCAACAAATGAGTAAGCAAACTAAACATGTGCGCATGCAATATAATAATGTGAATGTATTGTTCCAATTGTGTGTTCAGGATCGGTGAGACCAACGGAGATCTGCTGATATATCACGTGATCCTGACCCTTAAGCCCTTCTGTCATTCACCCTTTGAGCTCGTGGTGGACTTCACTCACACCTGTTCAGACAACAGATTCAGGTAATTCACATTGTTCATAGTTTTTAATTATCGTACAATACAAGAGTGGCAGAAAAGTCTGAAAGTTTCAAAATTCTATAAAATCGAGTCTAGTCGGGTTTGTTGCTAGCGAATGCTGCTCTGGCATCGCTGACACACTACAGGTACAAATGTCAGAGTGTCGCTCCAGCATTGCTGGCACACCACATGTACAAATGTCAGATTGTCGTTCCGGCATCACTGGCACGCAGATACTTTAATAGTACACAACTGCTGACCCTGTACAAATCGCAAGTGCGCCCCACTGTAGAATTTGGCAGCCACCTCTGGTCGGGAGTCCCAAAATATCTGAAAAAAACCCTTGACTCTGTACAGAAACGGGCGGTCCGTTTGATAGATTCGCCTATCTTAACAAACGGGTTGCAATCTTTGGAGCACAGACGTCAGGTGGGAATGCTGTCCTTGTTCTACCAGTATTTTAATGGAAGATGCTCCGAGGAACTAGCGTCATTGATCCCTTCGGCACCGGTGCATAGTCGGGAAACACGCCAAACGCGCGCCAACATTTGCACACGGTTGACATTTGTCACATGAGAACGGGTCGCTTCTACGACTCGTTCTTGTGTTCAACAGCTCGGCTGTGGAATGATCTGCCGGCCTCTGTGTTTCCTCCATCCTATAACATGGGTCTCTTCAAGACCCAAGTTCACTCCTTCCTATCCTCTAAAAGACCCTCCACACAGCATCCCCAAAGATGATATAGGCCTTGAGGGAAATTATTTCCCTCAGGGTCTCCTGTGTGGAGTTACTGTAAAAAAAAAAAAACACTACGGTTGCAAATGTCAGAATGTCGCTCCAGCATCGCTTAATGCTTAAATGTTTTAAATAAAGCAAGGTGTGTGTGCTAATACAGAGGTGTGCGGCGGTGTGCCCACCCGTGCAGTGAAACGGCATAATGGTTAGTTAGTTAGTTAGCCTTGCATATTTTTTTTACCAATTTTTCAGCAACGTTATGAATCGCCATTCTAATTGTATTATCGACTTAGTCTGGTTCAGCATAATATATTGATAATGTGACACTCTTACAGGACGGAATTCCTGCAGAAGTGGTTCTATGTCCTCCCGGAGGTGGCGTACGTGAACATCCACGCCTGCTACATCTACAACTGCAACAGCTGGGTGCGCGAGTACACCAAGTTCCATGATCGGATGCTGGCTCCTATTAAGGTAAGGTACATTGACTAATGCAGCTGTTCTTGACAATCATCATGTACATTCAATTATTTGAGACCTACAGAATCTTAAAGAAACCATCTACAGTGAAACTTGCTTAACAGGTTCCCGCTTAAGAAATTTTCATGCTTAAGAAGTTTGATTTTTTCAGTCCCTTGAAGACTGAATTTGAAAAATGACCCAATTTATCCCACATATAAGGTTTTCCCGGATAAGAAGTTTTTTTTCCAGTCCCTTAGTAAACTTCTTAACCTTTTAGACGCGGGAAGCGCACCCCTGCGCCGCACCATATATGCCCTGTACACGGGCAGCTCACTCGTGCGTCGCAAAACTTCTATAATTTAAAGAGCGTGTGTGACCGAAGTCATACATATTTTTAATGCATTATTGTGCTTTATATTTGTGTTTCCTCTTAATCCATATGCATACATTGTTGACTAGCGCATTAATAAAATATATCACTCAAAAGACCGACTAACAAGAGGATTATACTGACCCGTTAGCCACAAATAAAATAGACTTATTTTGAAAACCATAAGTAATAAATGATAAAGAGATTAAGAAGAGATTGCAATAAATGAATGTACAAGTGCCAATAAGTATTTGTTCTATTTCAACTTGGCAGGGAAACAGAAAGCTGGTGTTCATAGACAACAAGGAGAAGCTCAATGATATCATAGACACGGATCAGCAGAAGCTACCCGGGGCTACTCTGTCTCTGGACGAGGACCTCAAAGTTTTCAACAATGCCCTCAAGCTGTCTCACAAGGACACCAAAGTGGCCATTAAGGTGGGTTTTATTTATTAACACCGATGTAGTCATCAAAGTCGGTTGTCACACAAGGACAATATTGTTATCAAGGTGCTTTTAATTTATATGAAAAAGCACAAAGATACCGATGTTGCCATCGAGATGCATTTTATTTGTTAACACCGCCATCAAAGTGGATTGTCACACAAGGACACCGGTGTTGCCACCAAGTGTGTTATCAGATAAGGCCACTGATGTTTTTTATTTATTAACGCCAATGTTGCCATTGAAGTGGGTTGTCACACAAGAACACCGGTGTTGCCACCAAGTGTGTTATCAGACAAGACCACTGATGTTGCCACCGAGATGGATTTTATTTATTAACACCAATGTTGCCATCAAGATGAATTATTAAATCATTTAAAGTGGGTTTTACTAACTGGAAACATCTGTCGACACCGACACTTCATTCAGTAGAATTTTATTTATTGATAAATCAGTTACAAGAAAGCCAATGTTGCCGTCGAGGCCGGTTTTACTTTTTGGAAAAAACAACCGCGCAAGGGTACTAGACCAAACTTCAGTCAGTCTTAACTTTAAACAAAAGTCTTAAATTTCTCTTCCTTTATCAATTTTCCCTGCGAAGGTTATTAAAAATCGGCGTGTGCTATAATGTGACAGAGATTTTTGTTTTATTTTTTAGGTTGGCCCAACTGCGATCCAGATAACGTCCTCGGAGAAAACCAAAGTCCTCTCACACTCTGTTCTGCTGAATGATGTCTACTATGCTTCGGAAATAGAAGAGGTAAGATAACCGCTTAAAGGCCAGCACTCAAAAATACACACGTTGCAGTATGAAAACACAAGCAATACTACAAATGATTTATAATATAATAATAATAATAATAGTTGGATGATTTGTATAGCGCCGTTTTTGTGAAAAATCACCTCAAGGGCGCACATCCTATACGGGTAGTTAGGGAAATGTCTAAAATGTCCAGTGAGAATAGTTCTTAAATCGTAAGCTGTTAAGTTCTACATATATAAAATACATACTACAACTTAAAGTAAAATGTTCAAAGAGGCCTTCACTGGTTTTTAAGCTGCACCTCTTTTATTTATTTATTGTATAATATACGCCCTATGTGGGTTTTTACATAAAAAGTTAGTTATAATAAACAGGTGCAAAACACATCACAGTAGGTACATAGATAATATATCGAACAAATACAGGAATAACATAGTGTAAGTACCATTCCAAGTAATTAGTTACAGAGGCGAATAATCAAAACATACCTCACATTCACTGATACTTATACTCTAGACACATACATTAATAATTATTGAGGATATATGTAATAATCGTTTGTTTGTATTTGTATTCCGAGCAGTTGAAAATGAGCACTATATCTGAATATGTATTACCTTCTGTGTGGAGTCTAGGTACCAATGAATGTTTGAATGACTCCGTCCTGAAATTATTGTTACAGTTGAACAAAATTTTAGATCGAGTAGTTCTAGTTGGAATATTAAATGTAATTAAGCTGACAATATCAGGGCTGTCTATATAACCATTAACAATTTTGAAAATAAAAGTTAAGTCCGAGACAAGTCTTCTATCTGATGTATTGCGTAGAATTTAAAAGAATACATCTGAAGAATTTTATTCGCAAGAAATGTTAGACATTTTACTAACTACCCGTAAAGAATTTACAGAAAAATCATGACTAGTATTGCTTGTATTACAAAATTAGAAAGTTGCGTTTTACGCCATTTTGATACCCTTTTCCTGCTATTTTTTTTATCAACTAGTCACTCCTAGAAAAAAAATTGCGGCCACCCCTGTCATATTACAATTTGGCATTTTTTGTATCTTATTGTTTTTGCAAGCCAAAACTCTCGAACAGTGAATTGTAAAATTTTCACAGCGAGTCAATACAACTATTTTCCACTCTAAATGTCATTTCCATTGTGATTCCAGGTGTGCCTAGTGGACGACAACCAATTCACGCTGACAATAGCCAACGAGAGCGGCCCCCTGAGCTTCATACACAATGACTGCGACAGCATCGTGCAGTCTGTCATACACATCAGGAATAGGTGGGAGCTTAGCCAACCGGTGAGTTTTACACAATAATTATATATTTATAATCTCTTATTAAAAAACGAATGTCTTTATACTTGTCGTCAACACAACTCAATAAAGTATAAGTCTTCACAAGAAGCACTTTGTCTTTATTATTTTGGACGATAATACTCTTATAATTTGAACGAGGAAAGGACAGCCTCGAGGCCAATGTCCAACGATTTTACATAGGGAGGGTGAACCTTTGCTCATCTGTCGGTGACTCTACGTCTCACAATTAGAGTTGACCCGAACCACATACACGTAGGATTGTGTGTATATGTGCACATGTATGCACTACGTCACAGAGAACAAATACTCTTAAATGACAATACCTCCAGCTCTTGACATTTGATGGCAACATGCCACACTTGTGTCCTCTAGCAGCCCGGTGTAGGCTTCCAGACAGTATTGCTGTTTTAATAAATATTTTATTTTCTTTGTAAACAATTAGGACAGTATGCGACCAGCAAGGCTAAAATGTTAATTCAATCCTTATGGCCTTTTTTTAAATATATATATATATATATATATATACATGTCCAAAAAAGGGGTAAAATCATATATAGTAGAAAAAACGACATTTGCCATAAATTCCACACATTTGTAAAAAAAAAAACGAGTTGATCATTAGCGGATTTACTTTTCGAAGAGTAAATACTAATACTTTGCAGTGCAATGCGAGTTGCCTGCAGTCTGTCAGGGTGCATTTATTCGCAAATCAAATGACAGTGACACGCCAAGCTCGTCCCTCGCCCCCCTAATTTTGGTTTCTTCCCCTTGCGTGTTAGGACATCTCTATTGTATTATTTGCTTTGTGTTACTAGTAGATTTACTGCAAGTCATGATGGTTTTTTTTCACGTCGGAGGCCCGGAGGGAAATGTTTATTCTTCGGGCCCTACATGGAGGGTCTCTATCAGAAAAAGAAGTGAACATGAGTTTTAAAGGTTGGCTGTATTGTTGGTAAATAACTCTTCTGATTGCCCGGTTGCAGGATTCCGTGACGGTCCACCAGAAGATCCGTCCCAAGGACGTGCCCGGCACGCTGCTGAACATGGCGCTGCTGAACCTGGGCAGCGCCGACCCCAGCCTGCGCACGGCCGCCTACAACCAGCTGTGCGCCCTCACCGCCACCTTCGACCTCAAGATAGAGGGGCAGCTTCTGGAAACCTCCGGTAAGAACTATGAGGCAATCGGTTGTGACAATAACAGCAATTATTGCACTGGCGACATTCAAGAAGAAAACGTGGAAAGCATTTCGGAGTGAGAATAAGGTCACCTCAGTCAGTCAAGGGCGGTTCTTCCCCTTCTCACTCTCTTCAGACTCGCAACAACCCAATTATATATCCCATAATTCTGACTTTGGGTAGTCGAGACTCTTATACGGTATTCACATGTGATACTACCAGATGTGCTAATTTCATAATCATGTTGACTTCCGAATGTTAGCCATCTTACATCACGTCATGGAAAATAGTGGTGTTTTTAGAAATGCTGTTACTTGCTTTATTTTTTTTTCTCTTTCCATATCTTATATTATGTTTTATTTTAATTATACCTTATGGTGTTATTAGAAATGTTATCACATACTTTATTTTATTTGCTTCTCTTTCTGTATCTTATATTATGTTTTATGTTCTATTTCCCTCATTTCTTTTTATTATTTAGGTTCTCTACCAAGTGATCACTAAACCAAGCACTATGCATCTTGCCAACAGTTTTAACTGGGTTATTAAGACGAACGCATTCGCTCGCCTTTCTTCAATTTCAGAATTCCGTTTGGTATTGTGCGTCTCTGTCTAACATTATTGTCCGCGCGAGGCGGTAGGTGTGGGAAAGGAGGGCGGGGGGTTGGGGGGGGGGGCTTCTGACCTATACTCTCATAGAATTTACCGGAGAGTGGTAGTATGATCCTGATTCTTCTGCTGTCTGCACGCGTTGAAAGCGCGTTAACAGGAAATAAATATATTAATTTCGCGCGTCAAAATATTTGTATCAGCCTGATGCAAATGTACCAAAATTTGCTGCCGAAATGTATTATTTTATACAAGTAATTTATATTTAGATATGTTTTGTACTTCGCTTCATCATTGAAAACAATTATAATATAATATATTGAACTGTTTGGAATGTTCCTAGGCTTAGTTTTATAAAATGTTAGAACAGACTTCAAAATATTATGAAATATTGGCTTCACGACGAAACAACCCGACCCCAGCTATTTAACATAGACTTTAGCAGTGATGTGATGAATCGGGAGATTTCCCTAGTTCTGGGGAAAAAACGTATGAACAAGAGCAAAAAATTGGAATTTTTCAGGAGGAAAATGATTTTCTGAACCTGAAAAAAATGTTATTAGTTTATACACTCATCTTCATATGTAGCATCGTTCTCTGTTAGTCCTACTTTCACAAAAACAAAATATTTGAATTACTAACCTATCCACACCCAATAAACACAAACAAACACAAACAAACACTGCATTTGGAAAAAGTTTTTTTTTTCTTCATTTATTTGTACCCGCTTAGCCTTCGCTACAGGCAGTGGCGGCTCGTGACTTTTGAGTGAGCTAGAGTGCTAAGATTGAAAAATACGACGTTATTGAGGTAAAAATTTTAAAAAAACCTTTGTAACTTTTTTCCACTTATTTATTTTCCACCGGATGGTTTTACGCTATCACGGGCATCTTCAGACTAGTACAATTAAAACTAAATCTATGGTATATATAGCATCTATATCGGGAGTGAGTTCCGCTGCTTTCTAATATTGTTTTATTTATGACTTGAAATTTGTTTTATCGCTGACGGTACTGTTTATTATTATGTTTTTAAAAACTACTTTTGCGTTGGTTTATTACCCTCTGGAGGACGGATTACATTGTGTTTGTTTACTGAATCTATGGATTTTTAAAACATTATATAATGTCATTCGTGTCAGCTTTTATTTGAACAGATGGTTATTTTTGGTTTTGTTTTTTCCCTGTGATTTCCCTCTTTTTTGCTAAAATAAATTTTATAGCAGTTTTAGTCCTGTTGTTACATGAACAACGGCAACCAGGTACATTTTAATGGGTCTATAAAATATGTTATAATAGGGATACACCAGGGTAATATATCCGCAAAGTTTGCCTTGAATGTCTGCAACAAAATTCCAAGTTACATTTTACCCCGGTATTTTGTTATGTGTTTCCTATTTACTTTCATGTGTTAGATACTATTATACCGTTTCGATAAAAAATATCGATTTTTGTTTTGTTTTTCGGGTTTTGTGTGATTTAGTTTCACCAGTTTATTCAATAATTTATAATATATGTGGGTTACCGACATGCCGACATATGCTCCCTTGAGGTGATTTTACCGACTTTGATTTCTTCACAAAAACAGCGCTATACAAATCATCCGATAATTATTATTATTATGAGTTATTTGATTAGAACCCTATGTAGGTAAGTAGTTATAAAGTTTTCACTCTATTTGCCTTTATAAATATATAGTCAAAATCCACTATAACGAATCTCAATATTACGAAAAACTTGCATTTGTTTGGTTTGCCACATATCCCATACATTGATTTTTCGCTATGTCATTAGTTTTGAGTGATTCACAAAGGTATCTAACAACCTTAGAGTAATAGAGTATATTGTTACTCTAAGCTAGCAACCTATAAATGTTGTTCTACGTTTTAAGCTGCGTATAGACATGCGAGCCGAACCACCAACACCCCAACTGCACATTTTCGATTCGGGTGAATCCTCATTGGGAATTTTAATCTGGCAATCTTCGACATCATTTACAGAGGAACTGCAAGCAAAAAGAAAAATTCCAATTCTACTGTAAAAAAAATAATACTCAAATACTAATTGTGAAATTTCGCGCCGTAGCGTCGTGTGCGTGAGATCATCTGATATGATTTCAGTTTGTCCGTCATTTTGTTAGTCTTTATGAAATTATTGAGCGATTTCTGTTTCTGAACTTTTTTATTATACTGTGGTATTTGTTTGAATATTTTTATTATACCGACTGATTTTGTCAATGGTTTATTTTCGGAAGTGTGTTCCTTGTACGTGTGTTGTGTTGCGTAGAATATTAACTTAATTATAATGTATTTTCCAAAAGTGTATGTCCTTTAAAATGGCGGACAGCCTTTCCTTATGGAAGAAGATATTTTTAAAACATTTTTAGACATTGAATCCAATGTTGAAATGAGTAAGAGGATCAAGAAGCATCAATTACTGAGGAAGTTAGTGAAAGTGACATGAGTACTCCTGAGACAAGCCAACAACCTGACTGTAGTATAAACACTTTAGATCAATATCAATGCCAAAATGCAGATTTCTTCTCTTCCTGGACAACTGGTCCATTTATTCCAATCGCTCATGAATACGACGAATTTGTGTAAGGATTGAACCCATCTACTTTATTTTTAGATACTTCACCAGGAGTTGACTTTTTTAATACTTCTTGAACAAAGAAATCATGACAAAAATAGTTGACGAAACCAACAAATATTATGTAGCTACCACTTCAAAAACCGCAAGCCTTCCCAAAAATCCAGACTTCGTAGATGGGTTGACACATCCGTAAAAGAGTTATATGTTTTTTTCGCGACTTTGCATGTGATGACTCGAAACCATCATCTCACGATCGAAGAACACTGGTCCACCGATCCTTTGTTGGTTAGTACAATTTTTCCAAAATCATGTCCAAAGTTAGTTATGAAATTTTCTTGCGAATACCACACTTCTCAAACCCTGACATAAATCCCCGGTGATAGACTTCATAAAATCAAAATTCTAGTTAAACATACCCGGCAAATATTCAAATGAACATTGATTTCTTATGAAAATTTATGCATCAATCATTGTTTTCAAAGGACGTTTAATTTTTAAACAGTTTATACCTTCCAAGCGTCATCGGTTTGGAATAAAAATGTTTGTTTTAGGCGATGTCGAGACAGGTTTTATTTTAGACTTATTTATTATGGTGAAGGGACTGACATAATATATATTTATTGTGGTGAAGGGACTGCAAAAAATTATATTTATATATTTATTGTGGTGAAGGGACTGCAAAAAATTATATTTATATATTTATTGTGGTGAAGGGACCGCAAAAAATTATATTTATATATTTATTGTGGTGAAGGGACTGCAAAAAATTATATTTATATATTTATTGTGGTGAAGGGACTGCAAAAAATTATATTTATATATTTATTGTGGTGAAGGGACTGGAAAAAATTATATTTATTTAATAAAAAAAAAAAAAAAACCGTAATTATTGAATGAAACACTAGTATATATTGATTAACTTGGCGGGTTTGCTATAAGCCGACGTAGCTCAATGGTAGAGCATCTGACCGGATATTAGAAGGGTGCAAGTTCGAGTCCTGCCGGCGACATTTATCTTTGCTCGGAAGGTTTTTCAATTTGGATGAGTGTTTCAGGGTAATAATTATTGTTTATAAAAATAATTGTTACCCTCTGCGCTATGCACAAAAATCTTGTCTTTAGTTTATCAATTAATTATATTTATTTATTTATTGTTGTGAAGGGACTGACATAATTTATATTTATATACTTATTGTAGTGAAGGGACTGCAAAAATTCAGCTTTCCCCTAATTTGTTCCAGTTCGATGCGTTCATTGACTAGGACTGTTGTGAAAATGAAATTATTTTCTTACCGTTTGCTCAACATTCTATCAGTCAGATCGATGACAGCATCGGATGCATTTTTATTGGAAATTTTAACCTGGCAAGCTACGACACATTTACAATGGAACTGAAAGCAAAAATGGCATTTTAATTCTACTGTTAAAAATATATATTTAAATACAAATTTTATTTTGTAATCTTGTAAATAATTTCATATCACCTGTTCCGTGTTCCTTTTAATTTTTTGAAATTGAGAACCCGCTTCTTTCGGTACGCGCTGGGTGCCTTATTATGTGTCCACTTTCGACATAGAATAATATAAACATTTCATAATAACTAATAACGAAAGTACTAACTAAACGATTGATTAAATATTCATAATATTATTAATTATCATTGTTGAGAACCCGCTTCTTTCGGTACGCGCTGGGTGCCTTATTATGTGTCCACTTTCGACATAGAATAATATAAACATTTCATAATAACTAATAACGAAAGTACTAACTATACGATTGATTAAATATTCATAATATTATTAATTATCATTGTTGAGAACCCGCTTCTTTCGGTACGCGCTGGGTGCCTTATTATGTGTCCACTTTCGACATAGAATAATATAAACATTTCATAATAACTAATAACGAAAGTACTAACTAAACGATTGATTAAATATTCATAATATTATTAATTATCATTGTTGAAAATTATTTAAAATTATTGCTTTAAATTATTGCTTACGCATTTTAAATAAAACAAATTATTTGAGGTGTTTCAGTTATATATTATTTAAGGAGAGTATTTTTTTATTCACAATTCTGAATTGAATACTGGATACGTAATAAATTCGTCTAAAAATCAT